>APFE030305183.1:148103-248572 GCA_000404065.3 Pinus taeda | reverse complement strand
ACCCGCTAGGCGGATCTTACTGGTACCGAGGTCAAGGAGGGTGGTCTCGCGACCTCCTTGTCCTAATGTAGGGTATTCATATGAAAATGTAGAAGTGAATGGCTATTAGCTCCTAAGGTAAGACATCTAAAGTTTACTACTAAATAACATTGTCAAAATGTCGATGTTAGAACGCCTCGATATGGGAATTATCGGCAACATACCTGCCACACCTCAAGAAGGGCATACATGATTATATTTGGAGTATTTTACTTAGATATGGGTTAACCTATAATATACGTATATAAATGAAGGGTTGTTCTGGTTTCATATTAGCATGAACTTTAGCCGAAACTCTATATATATATATATATATATTCATAGGAAGTACAACATAATGACTTGTGAGGTTAATAATATCTTTTCAAATTTCCAGGAGGATCGTTTATTCTTAAGATATTTACCTGCTGACATGACTTCAGCAGAATCTCAGCTCTGCTACACAAAGCTTCCTATTCTAGCATAGAAGATTCTCAAAGTTACAAGAGTCAAATGCTTCCTTTACTTGATGACTCTTGCTACCCTTCTTTTAAAAAAAAGTTTACTGGAGACTGTAATGGGATTTCTGTAATTTAAAATCTTCACAGCTTGGCTCAACTGAAATAAGAAATTCACGTTGGGTATGTCACTGCAGAATGTGCAAGCCTTGCATACTATCAGCATCCTCTTTTCTCCAGTCACCAGTGCCATATCCATATGCACATTCCAACGTTGTTCTACCATACCACTGTTATTCATAGATGAACTGTCTGCCAATGCCAAATGCCTAGAACTGTATGAATGGGTATCAATGCCATATATATCTGAGGCATTGTCGTACGTACAATTGCAGAGAACTATGTGAATGAATTCCTTATATAGTTGTGGCTAGATGACAATCATAGAGAACCATACTTATTTTAAACTTGCTCTATGCCAACCATATCATAGGAATATTTTACGTTATGTGATGTGGAGGGACTGTAGAAATTACACAGGGCCGAAGTCTTCAGGATTTCAGAAGTATGGGCTTCTTCCAGCCTTTTCCCAGTGGATTTGACTAGGGAAGTGCCTTTCTGTAAAAATTGTCATTTAATCTTTCATAAATTTGGTTCGGGTGGACTACATGGTTTAGAAACAAGGAAAAAAATAATTGATTAAGAAAACAACAAAAGAGCAGTTGAAAAAAAATGAAAAGTGACAGTTTTGCCTCTACACCTTTATGGATGTTGTATACATAGTCTCTTCCCTACTCAATCTATATATAGATAAGATTTATCTCATTTCAAAACATTTTAAAGTATCGCTTTTAAACACATATCGTTCCAAAACTTTTATGTTTTTCCGATTGATTCAAATTGCTACCTATGTTAATAAAGATAATAGTGATATCAACATTTGCCAACTATTTTTTTTTTTTTTTCAAAATGAAATAATTTTAGGGTTTAACTGTAAAGTGAAATCCAACGCATCATATTTCACAATAAACTAGAGCAAAATAGCCATAAACTTCTATGCAATGCAGGCTACAAAGAATAAGGCTGTGTGTTCTCTACAGCTAGAAAACATAAGCAAAAACCCTACCCGCCCTTTAAAAAGGGTGCCCATAAAGTGCCAAAACCTAGACTCCTCTGTATAGAATGTCAACAAGTAGATAAAAATGAAATAAATCAGGTATACAAGCAAATGGTTTTAACGAGGGATATGAGAATTTTAAATTTTGAATTTAAAGCAGTAACTTATTTTTAATTTGAAAATTAGATTTTGCTTTTCTGGACAAATGTCATCCTGTTCTGCTTATTTTTCAAATGCCATTTCCAAAAAAATCTATTTTGTGCTTGTGTTGCCTTCCGGAAAGCGTTTAAGGAAAAAGAAAAAAAATTAAGATCAAAAACATGTAACAAAACATAACTAAGAGAATAACAAAGAATAACTAGGAGCCCCTCAGACTGTGGTTTAGCGCATGTTGGAAAGCTTGCAGTGATGATGAGCCAGATTCAAAACCCAGCAGTTTCATTCCAAGTGCTAACACGGTCTTCTTCCATTCATATGGTGCAGGGGCAAGTCCTGGGTGACATTGACGAAATAAATACCCCTTGGTAGAGGTTTTAAGCCATATCTGACCCGCTTGTAGGGCAGTCTTCTCTGAAATTTAGAAGTTTACTTATTCACCGTATTTGTCTTAGAAAACCTCCACATTTAATCCTACAAGTCATTGCATTGGCACGCCAAAAGCCTGAGCTTTGGGTGCCGTAGGAACTCTACTTTTGGTTCCGTAAATTAAGTCTTGCACCAGCCTTTGATAAGTGACCTTCTTAAACCCTACGTCTAATTGTTGAAATCTGTGAACACCCCCTTTACCTGCCTCAATTCCATTTTATTTCTATTTCCGATTTGAGAAAAGTTGCAGGAGGGCCATTTTTGAAGTGCCAAAGAACAGCCATGGACAACAAAAGTATTCTGGTGATAGTATCTGCATCTATGGCTATTTTGGTAGCAGTTATCTTCTCACCGGCTTTCAGAACATACATGCGGGGGAATGCGATGACGGCAGACTTAGTGGTGAAAAATGTCGTAATTTACACGAGCGAACCATCGTTTCCATGGGCAGAAGCCATGGCCATTTGCAATAATCGAATCCTTGCCGTTGGGGACTTTTCATCTGTGTAGGAATTTGTTGGCCAACGCACCCAGTCTCTCGACCTCCATGGGAATATTGTGGTTCCAGGCTTTATTGATTCGCATGTGCATCTCATCTCCAGTGGTTTGCAGGAGGCTTTGGTGTATGAACACAACAGATAGCGCAAGTGGATATTCAGGGTGTAAAAAGAAAAGTCGAGTTTATAACAAAAGTTGAACAAGCTGTGAATGAAATGGGAACACGGCCAGAAGGAAAAAAAAAAAGCTTCTGACAACGAATTCATCCAATGACCTCAGGGACAAATATACTTATCAACAGAAAGTTCTACCCCCTTCACCGGCAGGAAACGAACATGCACGGGAAGCGCATTTAAAATGATTAATGAACGTTTTTTTTTTTTTTTTTACCTGCTGCCACCTCTAGCAGCAGACACAGGAAGAGTTTCGAACCAGGGCGGACGGATAATGAAACTCACGAAAGTTTATAAACAATCAATGAAAAACGACACAACGGATTGGTAAACGACACAACGGACTCGTACGGAAACCATAAACCAGAGGTCGCAGGATTAAGGGCTTTGATACCATATGTAAAGACTATATAACTGAAAATACAAGAACCGAAAACTAAAATACAAGAACCGTAAAAATAATGAATACCTACCTGAACTGTTGTCAACTGATTTTGTTGTCTACTCCTGTTCTCATGTTCTCCTGTTGAAGCTGATTCGATTACTGGGAAACAAATTCCTCCCAGCCAATCCAGCAAGCTTCCGTGAAGCTTACTGCCCCTGTGCCTAGAACCTTAGGTCAATCAAAGCTCTCGTTCTCGTTCTTGATCTTCCTCTGCCCTCTGTCCTCCCCTCTATTTTTCTTCCCGCCTCGGCTCAGTCCAGTGGTTTTTATATCAAGCTTGGCGGTGACCGCCTTCCAGCCTTCGGCCACCGCTCTTCCTCCTCCCGACACCTCCCTGCATGCATATCTCCTTAGATATTTTCCCTTTGGTTCATGCGCTCCGTACAGGGGGTTCAATGCTTTATCATTTAATTCCCTTTATGAAATTTTATGCCCCATTTTATATAACTCAATTCTGTCATGTTTATTTATAAAGTTTATTTTTTATGTTTATTTATTTATTATATGCTTTAATTTTTTTATGAATTTTAAACTTTATATATTATAAAGTTTCAACTTTATATTAATTACAAAATTTAACTTATATCCATTTTTTAAAGTTTTGACTGATATTAAATGGGTCGTTACACTACATCAGCAGGGATTAGTGCTTTAACCACTCTTCCCACAACGAGTGTTTCAACTACTCCTCCTACAACTCCACCTTCTAGAGAGCCTCTAGAAATTATTCAGTCCACAGGAACTAGCTCTTCAGATTATCAGAATATATTTTCAAGCTTCCTAGAAATTAAACAGAAAAATGAAACTTTAAAGTCCAATGTGCACAGCTAATTCTTGAAACAAACTTCAACCTCCCAACATAGGCTTCTTTCTGCTTTTGACAATGAGAAAGGCAAAATGCAAATGGCTTTCTTACAAGCCCATATTCCATTTCCTAAATCACCATCAGATTACAAAAAGACCATGTTTTCATTTGATACCAGTCAAATCCATCCAATTGATCAGATGGATATGCACAGACAGACTGGTGAGATGTTGTTTTCTACTATGACAATTGCACCTATGTCTCTTTCTAAACTTAGCACTACCCTATCTAATTTTCAGTCCAGACTTAAGTTAGAAAATATTTCTTCTTTAGCCAAAGACAACATAATAAAATCATTAGAGGATTTTGTAATTAAAGTGGGATATGATCCCAAAGATGTAAAAGTTGCAGAACTACTCCTTAATAAGAAAGATTCAGACATTGTTGCATTGAAGAAACAGTTAAAGTTGCCTTCAACAGAAGATCCTTTGAACAACGATATGGTAGAGAATGAACAACAAAAGGAGGATATGCTCTAGCTTATCATTGAGTAGAATATACAGTTGAAGAAAATGGAAGAGCAAATTGAAGAGTTATTGAAAGAGAAGGAAGCAGCACAACTTGTCATGGTTCCACTCACAGCAGTCCCAATAGCATTTGCAGATACAGAGCCTAGTTCATCATCTGCAGCCATTGAGTCTACCACAACAGCAGTTGATCAAGCCAAATTATCACAGGAATCGTCCATACAAAGACAAGAAAATGATACTTTGTATCTGCAAGAATGCAGAAGACTCACAAATTGGAACTTAAAATCCAAAAGTTGGAGTGGGTCCTAGATGGCAGACACTTTGGCTCATGCCAAGGAAAATATTTGGACAAAAATCAGCCAATCCATGATAGAGGTATGGCCATCCATAAAGATTATTTTTGAGCAGCAAGAACTCATCACTAGATGCAAAGCAGTGATGGAAGAACATAAATTAGCCTTGAAGACCAAGCCAGTAAGCCACATATATGATCAAAGAGAAAAGAAGAATTAGAGGAAATAAACATCTATGACAAAACAACTACCATCTTAGATATTAAGAAGGTATTACAAAAAAGGAATTTGATCAATCAATTAGAAACTAAATGCCAAACCTTGGATATTTCTGTCCAAAGATTTCATTCAAAGTTTAATGTTTTAAATCAGAAAGGGTTGCCGGGATTAGTAGGTTTGAATGATAAATTGATCAAATTTGAAGATTATAGTAAGGAGTTATATGCTATTGCAGTATACAAAACCAAATTTGCAGGAATTAAAGGATAGATAACAAGGAGGGATTTTCTGGAAGACTTGGAGTTTGATTTAACCATCTTGCATTAAATTAAACATTTGTTTCTCACCAAGCATAATTCTGAGAGATACACAAAGGTGGATGAAACATTTAGAAAGATGGTGAATGTAGAAATCCCAAGTGAACAAAGATGGGATGAATTGTGTGAAACAATTGAGTAATTTCTCATTTTAACATCATGACAACTCACCAGTGTTTTCAAGCCATATCATCAACAAATTCCCAAAGGATAGAGCCACCTCTTCAACAGTTTTTCGGTTCCTATTATATTGCTTTATTTTTGTAATCTTGTACTATTTTGGTATTCTATTCCAAACAGATATTAGATCTTTTGCAAATTTTGTATAAATAACTCCTCCTTTGAGTTATTAAGGGTTGAACCCTTGAACAACCTATCAAGCAGATTTGTACTAAGCTAGAGCATTTTTTAAATAATAAAAGATTTTGGATTTACCTCATAAGGTCTATTTCCCAATGAGTTGTATTTCATCTTGTTTATTCATTATGTTTTCTTCATATAAATTAAGTCTTTTACAGTTATCCGATTTAAAATTTAACTGAGTTTCAGTCTAGTTATAATCCTTTGTGAAGTTGTGATTTTAAATAAGAAAATAATTTATAGAACTATTTGTTATTCTAAGTTCCTCTTTAAATATAAATTACACCTTATTTTTGTAATAGTTTGATTATATTTTGTTGATTAAGAAAGCACTGTTTTCTTAATTTCTTCTTATAAATGGTTAAATATTAAGTTTGAATATCAAACCAATTATACCTCTCATGCTCTACTTCTCCATCCCATAAAAATCAAATTAACCACGTGTAGTTAAAGAACAACTTTTTGTTTTACTTAAGAATCTATCTAAGTTTAAAGCACTTGTTTATAAAATTGTTCACTAGTCATCCAATCATTTAAAACAACAAAACATTATAGATGCTTTGGCATAACTAATTGACCTTAAGTTTTCTCAAAGGACAACATCAAATTGGTGTTGTCGCTGGGGAGCACGGGATTGAAAGCTAGATTTTCCCTAGGTCAACTATTTTCCCTTTTCCTTTAAGGTGAATAAAGGATAGTATATGGGTCAAAATCTTTCACCTAGCGATTCCACTAGACCAAGATAGCTCCTTTTAAGCATACTAGATCATGTTCTGATTCTGAGATTGTTAACCCTCTACCCGACCTAGAAAGACTTATTAGGGGATCCTCTTCAAGGAGAATACATTGAACCTCTTCTTCTTCTTCAGCTTTACACCCTGAAGATATATCATATGTAGACCTTTTTCATTTGTGCCATCCAATCTTGATTTGACTGAACTACCTCCTAGGGTTTCTGAACTCCATTCAAGAGGAGTAGATCTTCCATCGGCCTTTTTAATACAATCACTTGAGTCATATCAAGTGCCATCCATTCCTATAAAATCACCTTCATCTGAGGAAGAATTGGGTTTATATTTACCTGAATTCAAACCTACAAACTTCATCTCCCCAACTCCTTATTATGTTCTGTCTACTTCTACTAATCTTGAAGACATTCTTTGTCTATTCGAATCCTTTGTTTGATAATAAGGAAGACTTTCCATCAGGAGTTCAGAAGTTGGTTATTAAAACCCCTTTGAAATCTTCAAGGAGGTCTCCTCCCTCTTTCCCTCCTCCACATACTAATACCCTACCGATTCTTCTTCATCACCTTCATCTTCATCATCTTCCTCTTCCACATCATCATCCACTCATTCACCCCAGACTCCTCCTACTATCATGGCTTTTTAACCCATTGTACATGAAAGATATGTTGCTCTAGTCCTCCCTCAAAACTTGGGCAAAATTTTCTAATGGATATCTAAAGCATTTACCAAGATTTAATGGAGAAATTGGTCCTTCAGCAGAAGATCATGTATCAACTTTCCTAGATTTTGCTGACAATATGAACATAGAGCATGAAAAAGTTTATATGAGATTATTTGTGCAATCCTTAGAAGGAAATGTTGGGATCCGGTTTAGGCAACTTACACCCGACTCTATTAGAACATGGAATGAGCTCATAACTATCTTTAAAAATCAATGGGGGATAAAGAAGGATCATGTATACTTTCTCCCTGAATTTGAAGAATTGAAGAGAAACCTTGGTGAACTAGTTGCTGAATTCATCAAGAGATTTAACAAACTCTATCATAAAATGCTTGCCAATTGTAAACCACCAGTAGCAGCTGCAAAATTTAGATTTTCCAAAGCATTTGAAGATGACTTTGCAGTTATGCTTAGAGAAAGAGTATCTAGTACATTAGAAGACATACAAACAAATGCTATAGAGGTTGAAGCTAATAGGTCTTCTTCTAGCAAACTTAAAGCTAAAGCAGAGAAAGAAGAAAGAAAATTAAAAGCTAGGGTTGATGATTCATCTTCTTCCAAATCTAGATTTGAAGATCAGAAAATTGATGAAATTACATCTTTACTTAGAAACCTTTCTAATAGGATTTCTAAAATTGAATCACAACCTAAAACTACTCAGTAAACTACTGTCAGACCTCAAACTCAAACTCAATCTTGAAGAGCTCCTCAAATGCAGATCCTTCAAAGACTAGGCTCTGACCAAAACATTCAACAACCATTGTTGATTGGTAATCAGTAGCCACAGGATACAGGTCCTTTAATCACTGAAGATAACAATAATGTTGATTCTTCAGCAGTACAAATGGCAATAGTTCATTCATATTCCCCTCAGTCTTTTAAACAAGAACAAAGAGATGCTCAACTTTCAAAATATCAAGCATTCTCTGAATTTTTTATTGCAGAATTAAATAAGAGGTATGATATAAGACCTAGATCAGGCCTAGGTAAACCTTCAAAATCTACCACTATAATTGAACCTGCAATAAAATCTACTCAAACACAAACTCCAACACCTCAAACTATAGAGTCATCTACTGAAACCTTTTCATCTAATAAGACCATTTTGACAACTTTTAATATTGAAAAGGAACTGGATAGGGTCAAGATTCCTATCCCTTTAGTTGAACTTTCCAAAAACCCTAGTTATAAAAACCAAGTGTCTAAATGGATACATTCCTCTAGTGTAGATGCTGAGGGAGATATTATCAGTCTTCAAGATGAAAATCCATCAGTAGTTTTTGGCCCCAGTTCTGATATGATTGATGATTTGTTCCACCATTTTATGTAACTTTAAAGGTCCATGACTTTCTTTTGTATAACTGCATGTTGGACTTTGGAGCTTCTCATAACCTTATGCCTAAGGTAATTATGGACCAGCTCCAGTTGCAAGTTTCTCGTTCTTATCATGACCTCTACACCTTTGATTCAAAGAAAGTACCATGCCTAGAACTGATCAAAGACCTAGTTGTGACCTTAGCCAAAATACATGTCAAGAGTATAGTTTTAGACATAGTTGTCAGTGATATTCCTGCCAAGTTTGGCATGCTCCTGCCTAGATCATGATGCGCTAAACTTGGAGGTTCACTTCAGATGCACATGTCTTTTGCTACTATTCCAGTCTATGGAGGTGAACATTTAATGTTATATAGAGAAGTCAGATTCCTCCACACTGTTTGTAGGTCTGATCAAGCAAAAATTCACCCCATTTATGCAGTAGATCAGGATTTTGGTTGCTTTCAATTATCATTAAAAAGTTCATCAAATACTCAACTTGTCATCGAGAATAAAATTTCCAAACCTAAAATTGTAGAATCAAATATTTGGAAACTTTATTTTGATGGCTCTTGCTCAAAAGAAGGGGAAGGGGCAAGAATTGCTTTAATTTCACCAAATAAAGAAAATATAACTCAGTCATGTAAACTTGAATTTGAAGTCACCAATAATGTGACTGAGTATGAGGCTTTTATTCTTGGTCTTGAACTAGCTAAGAGTCTAAAGGTTCAAAACTTGAGTGTCTTTTCTAATTCTTAGCTAATAGTGAAGCAGGTTAGAAACCTGTGTCATACAAAGCACCCAAGACTTAGGTCCTATAAAAATGAAGTTTGGGATACAATTGAAAATTTCTTCCAAGGATTTAACATAATTGCTATACCCCGAGATGAGAATACGCGTGATGATTCACTTGTTGTTTCAGCAAGCTCTTTCAAAATCCCTGAGCCAGTATTGTTGGAATACCATATTCAAGCCAAGTACAGACCACCGATTCCTGATAACCTTAAACATTGGCAGATTTTTGAGGATGATGAACAATTAAAATCTTTTCTTCAAGTCATTGATGAATTCTCAAATATGCAAATTGAAGAAGATCAAAAATATGTTCAAGAATCAAATCAACAAAGCCCAGAAACTTCATTCAGTCGTAAAATTATTGATCATGACATCATTCAATTATCTAATATCTTAATTCCCAAAGGATTAGTTCCATTGGAAAAACTATTTGATAATAATGATGTCTCCAAAAACCCTTTGTTTAACTCACATGAAGAAGAAATCAAAGAATGCAATATTGGGACTTTAAATGAAGTGAGAAATGTTAAATTGTCATCAACCTTGCCTTTGGATGTAAAAATCAAATACTTGAATCTTCTTAAAAATTACAAAGATGTTTTTGCATGGTCTTATAATGAGTTAAAAACTTATGATACATCTTTAATTGAGCATAAGATTCCTTTGAAACCAGAAGAAAAGCCCTTCGAACAAAAACTAAGAAGAATCAATCCAATACTTCTTCCAACTATTGAGAAAGAACTTAAAAAAAATTCTTGATGCTCATATCATAGTCCCTCTAAGGTATTCTAATTGGGTAGCTAACCTAGTTCTTATCAAAAAGAAAAATGGTGAAATTAGGCTATGTGTAGACTTCCTAAATCTGAACAAATCATCTTTAAAGGATAACTACCCATTGCCCAAAATGGATCATCTACTTCAAAAAGTTTCAGGTGTAAATAGAATTTCTATGCTAGATGGATTTTCTAGTTACAACCAGATTATGGTGAGTCAAGCTGACCAAGACAAAACTGCTTTTACTACTCCCTGAGGTACATTCATATATGCCAGGATGCCATTTGGACTGACAAATGTTGGAGCCACCTTTGAAAGAGCCATGGATCTAGCATTTGTAGGTAAAACATCTGAATTCATTATCATTTATTTAGATGATTTAATTGTTTTCTCTAATTCTTGTGAAAATCATCTACAACACTTGAGCAAGGTTTTTGACAGGTGCAAAAAATTTGGCATATCCATCAATCCGAAGAAATCTTTATTTGTTGTAAAGGAAGGGAAATTACTAGGGCATATAATTTCCAAGAAGGGAGTTATAATTGACCCAAAAAGAGTTTCAGCTATTCAACCCCTATCTCTACCAAGGAACAAGAAAGAGATACAAACCTTCCTTGGGAAAATAATTTTTCTGAGAGGCTTTATCCCTAATTATGCAAAGATAGTAAAGGATATAATTGATATGATAAAGAAGAACAATGAAGTGAAATGGACAGTTTCTGCTAGATATGCTTTTGATCATATCAAAAAGGCTATATCTGAGGTCCCTACATTAGCCAGTCCTGATTATTCTTCACCTTTTAGCATATTTTCTTTTGCATCAAAGACAACCTTAGCAGTTGTACTTTTACAGAAGAATACAATTGGTGATGACCAACCCATAGCCTTATTTTCCAAAGTCATGAGGGATGTTGAGCTTAGGTATGACATTATTTAAAAGCAAACTTATGCTTTAATACAAGCCCTCAAAGCCTTTAGAACCTATGTCTTGCATTCACACATAACAGCCTATGTCCCTAATCACGCTGTCAAAATTGTTTTGACCCAACCTGATACTGATGGGAGAAGAGGGAGATGGATTGCTAAAATTCTTGAATTTAATCTTGAGATTAAGACCACAAAGCTATTAAAGGGTCAAGATTTGGCCAAATTGTTAGCTAAACCCAATTGCAAAGTATTGGGGATAAATCTGGTTTCTGAACTTTCATAAGGGGAGATACTTCAAGAACCTTCCTCAATTTCATTTGGGGAGAATAAAAAAGAACTTCTTTCTTTAGATCAAGCCATTATTGTTCATATATATCATAAATATCTACTCTCTAATTGGTATTCTAATATTGTGCAGTTTCTTAGAGACTTTCAATGTCCAACTGAACTTGACTTGAAGCGGTGTAAAGCCTTGAAGCTTAAAGCAGTGAAATATTGCATTATCAATGCTAATCTATATTGGAAAGGCCCTCTTAATATCCTTCTTCTTTGTTTAACTAAAAATGAAACAGAGGGAATTATAGATCAGTTCCATGCAGGGTTTTGTGGTGGACACTATGCTTGGAGAGCAACAACTTACAAAATTTTAAAGGCATATTTCTATTGGCCCACACTTTTTAAAAAAGTAGGAGCAAGAGTAAGAAGTTGCACACAATGTCAAATATTTGCAGGGAAACAGAACCTGTCAACACTTCCTCTTGTTCCAGTATTGGTGTAGGCTCCTTTTCTGCAATGGGGGTTCAACTTTATAGGGGAAATTCATCCACAATCAAGTAATCAACATAGATGGATTCTAACTACTACAAACTATTTTACCAAATGGGTAGAGGCTATACCTGTTAAAAATGCAACTGATACTGTTGTGATTAAATTCCTTGAGGAAAATATTTTATCAAGATTTGGATGTCCTCAATAGATTGTTACAGATAATGCAACAACTTTTAGTAGTGTTAAAATGATTGAGTTCTATCCAAAGTATTCAATTCTATTACACCATTCTACACCATACTATCCCCAGGGTAATGGGCTAGCAGAGTCCGACAAGAGATTGGTTAAGGTCATTATGAAGACTCTTGAAGACCATAAAAAGAGTTGGGATGGTTACCTAATCCATGCAATTTGGGCAAATAAAGTTTCTCCTAAGAGATCCACACGAAAGTCTACTTTCCAATTAGTCTATGGTAAGGAAGTAGTTTTTCCCACTATTTAGCTTTACCTGTTATGAGATTCTTTTAGGAATCTTATGAAGAAAAAGATGATTTCTCAAGAAGGATAAATCAAATCATTGAGTTGAATGAAGACATGGATGAAATACAGTACAAACTAAGGAGATATCAAAACAAGATGAAGGAGATGTTTGACAGAAAGGCCAAAGAAAGGAATTTCAAGAAAGGTGACATGGTGCTTAGATGGATACAAGAAGAGAGGATAAAGGCAAGCATGCAAAATTTGACAACCTCTGGTTTGGTCCATTTAACATTTTAGAAGTCAAAGGAAATAATACATTCATCCTACAAAAGCTGGAAGGAAAGTATTCCTCATTACCAGTCAATGGGAAATATCTGAAACATTATATCCAATATTAATTTTACATTCATTCATTTATCATCTATAAATATCTGGAGAGTTCATTTTATTTTGAAAAATTACAAGTGTGTAGTTGTTTCAGCAAGGACTCCATAGCCTGAGGAGAAGGCACTTGGACCTGCTTGTTCTCTACATCCCACAGGGGGAAGCAGTCCCCTGCTGGAGCCAATGTTGTAACATTATTTGGTTTTGATAAATTAGTATATTAGTCAAAAATAAATTCAAAATGTTAAGTTCGAATATGGATGAAAAAGAAAGAAAAATTAAAATGTTAGGACAATTTTATATTTTATAGGCATCCATATCATAAAATGATAGGAGTTAGCTGCCCCAAAAGAAATAAGGAAAAAGAAAAATAAAATGTTAGGGAAGAAAAAAGAAAACAAAGGCTTCATTTTCATAAAAAATAAATAAATGCAAACACTGCTAGTCTAAATGCACCACATTAGAAAAATGTTAAATTTGTTAATTTATGATTAATTCCTTGATCAGGATTAATTCTTTGGTTATAAAACTCTGGCATTTGAAATCATATTATAAAGCGCATATTTGGTTAGGCCAAAGTTAATAAACGACAAAACCTCTTGTCGACTTTCAATAAGAAGAGCACATGACTCAACCGTTGATCTACTCCCCTCCTAGACCAACGGCAGGGAGAGACTTCGCACCCCCCTCAACCATTTCTCGTTAACACGATTGGGGGGTGTTCCATGGCAGATTCCCCAACCTTACGTGTCGCCACCATATCACTTTGCACCCCTCCCCCGTGCTCAAAACCACAAACCACTCACTACCCCCGCAAAACGTTCATGGTTTCCCTCTGCCAACGAATTTTCCATCTCACACCTTAACTGTTATCCTCCAACCAATCTCAAGTTGCCACCACACATACCCATTGCCTATTCGACATATTCATTGCCACCTCACACACTCACTGCCTTGCTATAATACCTGTTAAAATCTCTGCTCTTGTGCATTAAAGCAGCGATGGTTATGAATTAAACCATTACCCCTTTTCCGACATATTATAAATAAACCTATTCCTACCTCTTTGTTACTTTCCTCTACCTTTTTCTGCTATTCACATGTAAACAATTTGTGCTAAACTTTTCTTGTTCACTTGGTCTGTTTCTAGCATTGCTCTTCCTCCTGTCTCCCAATATGGCCCCAAAAGGGAAATCCAAAAAGCAAAGTGCAGATGAAAGCTATGCCACTCCAACTCAGCTCAACCTTGACCATGCTCCTCTGGTAGACTCATTGTTCAAAATTGCAGAAGCCAAGTGTGAGTTCGATTTCTATGAACTGCACTTGTAGCTCAAACAGAATTATCTTGACAAACAAGATCCAATTAGGTTTTGGGAATCCCTGTTACCTCTCTTTAGTTTCCCAAAGACACATGAGTTCCCTAACCTTATTACCTGGTGTCAAGCCAAATATGATCCTATGAAAAGAGAAATCATGGCTCAAAATGGAGACATTCTGATAACCATTTATGCTAAAACCATAAACCAGATGGTCCTAACCCCCCAATTTGATTCTCTCACTCATTTTTCACCTGCAACACTTATGGATTTGTACCACAAGTTAGCCTTCGCACAGAGAGCCCAAATTTTTGAAATATTTTTGCCTAAGGATGCAGAATTGTCCAAAATAAATCCACCTTACTCATCTACCATGTTTCGTGAAGCCTCCGGGCATTGCATTTCCTTGCTTTCCTATTTATTAGGATACCTAGATGACCAGTCCGTTGATGAGACAATCCTTGGTTTCCTATCCATTTTTAATAAAGATCAACAACCAGCATTCATGTGTAATTACAACTAATTCTTGGCTAATAATATACATGAACAATTCATGAACTTCACTGTGCAGAGAGTGTTCAGTTACAGCTCTATAATTGTCCACATGTTTCTTTTTCAGCAGGGAGATATGTTACCTATCAAACTCAGCAAGCAGGATGAACAAGGATTGAATCAATCAGCGATTCACTAGACAGAAATAGTCATAACAACTTCTACCAACTTCTACCACCTCCTCATTTGCTAAATTTGTAGATGCGTTCATACATCTTGTGGCACAACTTCTTAACAATCAAATAAAGCAGGATTAGGGATGAAATTAAAAGTATTCTACACTTAAGTAAACTGGTGGATGGTATTTATACCAGAACTATACTAAGGTAAGAGTATATGGTTGTGAGCTTGCACCATATAATCTGCCCAAATATGTTCCTATAAGAATATTTTCTCTGTAATATATTAGGCAGATGATTCACATGGATGAGCTACATTTGTGTCATGTAAAAGTAAGTCTCAATTCAAGCTTAAAGCACATATTGGATCATTTATTTGCAACACCAGATCAGCTGGTGTTGAGGCAGATGCATTATTAAGGGAGATGAATTTCCAGACTAGTTTCACTTGGTCTTATGATCCTTTTGGTATCATTTCTACTTTGAGAGTTAATTTCAAAATGACTCCTTATAATCACACTCCAAGGCCATAAATAGAAAAAATTATGAATCAAGAACAATGGGTTGATGGGACTCTTCAAGAGGCAGATGAGCAGGTTGTATCTACCCACATTGAACAGACTCCAGTTGCTCAGAGCAAGAAACATAAAAGTTTGAGAGAGGAAACTTCATCTACTAAAGATATTATGAAAGGATTTATTTTTCAACAAAAGAAGCCTAAGGTTAGCTTGGTCACATCAGCGAAAGAAACTCCACCAGTGATCATTGATCTTGGAGATCCAGAAGTATCTACATTAGCAGGGATTAGTGCGTCAACCACTCTTCCCACAACCAATGTTTCAACTACTCCTCCTACAACTTCACCTTCTAGAGAGCCTCTAGAAATTATTCAGTCCACAGGAACTAGCTCTTCGGATGATTAGAATATATTTTAAAGGTTCCTAGAAATTAAAAAGAAAAATAAGAATTAAAAGTCCAATGTATACAGCCAGTTCTGGAAACAAACTTCAACCTCCCAACATAGGCTTCTTTCTACTTTTGACAGTGAGAAAGGCAGAGTGCAAATGGCTTTCTTACAAGCCCAGATTCCATTTTCTAAATCACCATCAAATTACAAAAAGACTGTGTTTTCATTTGATACCAGTCAAATCCATCCAATTGATCAGATGGATATGCACATACAGAATGGTGAGATGTTGTTTTCTACTATGAAAACTACAACTATGTCTCTTTCTAAATTTAGGACTGCCCTATCTAATGTTCAGTCCCAACTTAAGTTAGAAAAGATTTCTTCTTTAACCAAAGACAACATAATAAAATCATTAGAGGATTTTGTAATTAAAGTGGGATATGATCCCAAATATGTAAAAGATGCAAAGCTACTCCTTAAGAAGAAAGATGCAGACATTGTTGCATTGAAGAAACAGTTAAAGTTTCTTCAACAAAAGATCCTCTGACCAACGATATGGCAGAGAATGAACAACAAAAGGAGGATATGCTCAAGCTCATCATTGAGTAGAATATATAGTTGAAGTAAATGGAATAGCAAATTGAAGAGTTATTGAAAGAGAAGGAAGCAACACAGCTTGCCATGGTTGCACTCACAACAAACCCAGTAGCATTTGCAGGTACAGAGCCTAGTTCATCATCAGCAACCATTAAGTCTACATCAACAGTAGTTGATCCATCCAGATTATCACAGGAATTGTCCATACAAAGACAAGAAAACGAGAAATTGCTACAAAATTTCCAAAATATAGAGTTGCATAAAGTATAAAATGATACTTTGTATCTGCAAGAAATGCAGAAGACTCACAAATTGGAACTTAATATCCAAAATTTGGTGAGTGGGTCCCTGATGGCAGACACATTGGCTCATGCCAAGGAAAATATTTGGACAAAAATCAGCCAATCCATGACAGAGGTATGGCCATCCATATAGATTATTTTTGAGCAGCAAGAACTCATCACTAGATGCAAATCAGTGATAGAAGAACAGAAAGCAGCCTTGAAGACAAAGCCAACAGAAGCCACGGATATGATCAAGGTTTTAAATTCAAAGAGCAAAGAAGAATTAGAGGAAATAAACATCTCTGACAGAACATCTACCATCTTAGAGGTTAAGAAGGTATTACAAAAAAAGGAATTTGATCAATCAATTAGAAACTAAATGCCAAACCCTGGATATTTCCGTCAAAATATTTCATTGAAAGTTTAATGTTTTAAATCAGAAAGGGTTGCCAGGATTAGGAGGTTTGAATGATAAATTTATCAAATTAGAAGATTATTGCAAGGAGTTATATGCTATTGTAGTAAACAAAACCAAATTTGCAGGAGTTAAAGGACAGATAACAGGGAAGGCTTTTCTAGAAGCCTTGGAGTTTGATTTAACCATATTGCATGAAATTAAACATTTGTTTCTCACCAAGCCTAATTTCGAGAGATACACAAAGGTGGATGAAACATTTAGAAAGATGGTGAATGTAGAAATCCCAAGTAAACAAAGATGGGATCAATTGTGTGAAACAATTGAGTAATTGCTCATTCTAACATCATGATAGCTCACCAGTGTTTTCAGGCGATATCATCAATAGATTCCCAAAGGATAGAGCCACCTCTTTAGCAGTTTTTTCGGTTCCTATTATATTGTTCTATTTTTGTAATTTTGTACTATTTTGGTATTCTATTCCAAACATATTGTAGATCTTTTGCAAATTTTGTATAAATAACTCCTCCTTTGAGTTATTAAGGGTTGAACCCTTGAACAAGCTATCAAGCAGATTTGTACTAAGCTGGAGCATTTTTGAAATAATAAAAGATTTTGGATTTACCTCATATGGTCTGTTTCCTAGTGAGTTGTATTTCATATTGTTTATTCATTGTGTTTTCTTCATATAAATTAAGTCTTTTGCAGTTATCCGATTTAAAATTTAACTAAGTTTCAGTCTCATTTTGAATCCCCTGTGAAGTTGTAATTTTAAATAAGGGACTAATTTACAGAACTATTTGTTATTGTAAGTTCCTCTTTAAATATAAATTACACTTGATTTCTGTAAGAGTTTGATTATATTTTGTTGATTAAGAAAGCATTGTTTTCTTAATTTCTTCTTATAAATGGTTAAATATTTAGTTTGAATATCAAATCAATTATACCTCTCATGCTCTACGTATTCATCCCATAAAAATCAAATTAACCATGTGTAGTTAAAGAACAACCTTTTGTTTTACTTAAGAATCTATCTAAGTTTAAAGCACATGTTTATAAAATTGTTCGTTGGTCATCCAGTCTTTTAAAACAACAAAACATTATAGATGATTTGGCATAACTAATTGACCTTAAGTTATCTCAAAGGACAACACCACCTCCGCCCCAGATTCTGAAACCATCTGGCAATTCCAAAGCTCAAAACCAAGAAAAAATCCCATCACACCATGGCTAGCCAAAAAAAGGAAAGGCAAGGCTGAAAAGCACTATCATAACTCGGAAAAAACATGCCATCAAGAACTAGAGAACCAAATACCAACATGCATGTCAAAACCAGCTAGGAAACCACACATGCAATATGTTACCTGCAAGTATTCCTTCTGAAGTTGCTTGATCCTTCTCTTCCTTGCTTCCTCTTTGCTTTGCTTTCTTTTTTGTGTCCTTCATTTGCTGGTTTTTCCCTTACTTGCTCCAGAGCTAGAATACTCCAAGAAAACTCTAAGTGTCCAAGTGTTTGAGAGAGAGAGAATAATGGGAGAGCTCCACAACTAAACTGACAAATGGTTACAAATTGATCCTCAAAAACGTTTTTATCAATGAGGCCTCCATTGTCTTCATTTTCCATTAGTTTCCTTCAATTTCCTCCTCACATGCAACTTGTGACCTTTCACCTTCCTTTTCTCTTATTTTTTTATTTTCATAAATAAATGTCCCAAAATAACTTTTGGCCTTTTTAATGCCTTTGCCAATTTCCCTTAGCCATAAACACATCTAGTGATACCCACTAGGACATTTTTTCCCAACATTCAACTTGGAATAAGTGTCCCTTAACCACAGTCTTATTTTTCTTCTATTAACTTTTATTACATGAACTTTTAACCAGGGGTTGTTACAGACCCCTCTCCCTTGGGGAACACCATTATCGGTGTTAAGCCACACCAAGACCTCAACAAAACAGCTTAAAAGCAAACATACTACCCATGGAGCTTTATAACTTAGTTCGTTGTAGTATTTACAATGAATGACCTGCTCAAAAGCAAAACATCGTGACAACATAACAACCATACCGCTTAATGGAGGTTTATAACTTATCTCATGGCGATATCTACATCCATATACATATGTAATTATACCAAAACATCAACAAAACACATGCCAAACATATACCAAACATCATACCAACACTTCTTTCCCTCCACCAGCAAACAAAGAAGGATACATGGCCCGCATCTTATCCGTAATTTCCCATGTAGCTTCTTTGAGCCCACAGTGTTTCCACTGCACTTTAACTTGTTCTATGGTTGTGTTCCTTAACATGAGATGTTTTTGCTACAATATGGACTAATGCTTCAGATTGAATTCTCCTTCTTACTCCACCTACAATACAAACCAATCAATAACATGATCAACATCCTTTATATACCTCTTAAGCAATGAAACATGGAAAACACCATGGGATTTCATTGTTGGGGGCAATACAAGGTGACAGATCACTGGTCAAATCCTCTCAAGGATCTGAAAAGGCCCGCAATACCATGGTTCCAACTTGGTTCATGATCCAATCCTCAAAGAGCTCTTCTTGGGCTTGATCCACAAATACACATGCTCCCCAACCTGAAACTCCTTGAATCCCTTGTGTTGGTTTGCATAACTCTTCTATCTATCCTGTGTTGCCTTTAGATTCTTCTTTATAACTTGCATTTCATGTTCCATGTTTGCCAACATATCTGATATAATAATTACCATGTTCCCTAGATCACTCCAGTTCATGGGAGTATTACAACTCCGCCCATACAGTGCCTCGAAAGGACTCATCCTCAATGACTCCTGATAATCGTTGTTGTATGCAAAATCAACCAATGGAAGATACTCCTCGCATCTTCTTTGCTGGTGCATCATGTACATTTTTAGCATATCCTCTGAGATCCCATTGACTCTCTCTGTGATATCCATCTGTCTACAGATGGTAGGTTGTACTGAAGGCAAACTTTGTACCCAAACCTGCAAATAGCTCCTTCTAAAACATAAAATTGAACTTCGCATCCCTGTCTAACACAATCATCTTCAGAACACCATGTAATCTTATGATCTCCCTCATGAAAACCTATGCCACCTCACTAGATGAATATGTAGTCTTCAGTAGAATGAAATGAGCTACCTTGCTCAACTTGTCGACCATGCCCATAATAGAATCATGATGTCTCACTGTCCTCAGAAGACCTGTAAAGAAATCCATGGAAATGACCTCCCATTTCCATTCTGGAATCAAAATATGTTGTAGTAGACCACCCATATGCTTACATTCTTCCTTTACTTGCTGACAATCCAAACATCTAGCCACAAACTCTGCCACTTCCTTCTTCATATTCAGCCAATAGTAGAACTTCTTGACCACCATCGATGTCTTCTAATATCCTGGATGACCTGAGTATGGATTGATGTGAAAGTCCCACAAGATATGCTTCTTGAGCTCACTGCAATTTGGCACATAGATCTTGTCCCTGAATCTCACCAAACCATCTGTTGTGAGACGATAGTCTACATCCTGATCACCTATACCTGTATCTGTACTCTGTTGTAACCTGTGCATAATCTCCATATACCTATCATCCCGCTGTCCTACCTGCAAGATCCTATCATGTAAATATGTCCCATAAGATATCATATCTACTATATGATTCACCTGTACCTTCCTACTAAGAGTATATGCAACCTAGTTCTCACTCAAGGTAGGCAACCATCTAGTTGCCTAACATTTAGATTCGGTTGGTCAAACAAGTATCTCAACCCACTGTGATTGCTCATCAATAAAAATATCTTGCCAAGAAGATAATGCCTCCACATCTTCAAGGCGTGAATAATAACTACCAACTCAAGATCATGAGTCACGTAGTTCCGCTCATGCTTATTCAATTTCCTAGACTCATAGCACACCACTTGTCCCTCCTGCATAATGACTCCACCAAGTCCTCTTTTAAATTCATCTGTACACACTACAAACTCTTTATCCGGATCTACAATGTTAAGGACCGGAGCCTTTGTCAACAATTTCTTTAGCTGCTCAAAACTAGTTACACATTCTTCTATCCATTCGAACTTCTTACCTTTCCTCTCTAAGGATGTCATAGGATATGAAATGTGTGAGAAGTTCCTAATAAACCTTTTGTAGTAACCAGCCAATCCCATGAATGATCTCACCTCATCCACATTCTTAGGAGTTTCCCACTCCATGATGGCCCTTATGTTTTCTAAATCTACTTCTATGCCTTCCTTGGAAACAACATGTCCCGAGCAATGCACCTTTGTTTGAAAGAAGATACACTTGATAAAATTGGCATACAACTAATTCCCTCTTAGCAATCTCAACATTGTTACTAAATGCTCGGCATGCTCTTCTTAATTCTTAGAGTATATCAAGATGTCATCAATGAATATAATAACAAACTTGTCTAGATAAGAATGCAACATATTATTCATCAAACAAATAAATGTAGCTAGGGCATTAGTCAAACCGAATGGAACTACAACAAACTTATAATGCCCATACCTAGTCTTGAAGGCGATGTTGTAGATATCCTCTTCCTTGACACTTACTTGATAGTATCCTGATCTTAGGTTGATCTTAGAGAACATTGTTTATCCTTCCAAATGATCAAACAAATCATCAATCCTCGACAATGGGTACCTGTTATTGATCATTACCATGTTTACCTACCTGTAATCAATGCACAATCTCAAAGTACCATCTTCCTTCTTTACGAACAATTACTAGTGCACCCTAAGGTGATACACTTGGCTTAATGTATACCTTGTCAAGCATCTCCTTTAACTGGAATTTCAACTCTACTAGCTCTGGGGTACTCATCCTGTAAGATGCTTTCGATGCTGGTGTTGCCTCTGGCACCAATTCAATAGAGAAATCCACTTCCCTGTGAGGAGGTAACTCTGGAATCTCTGTAGGAAACACATCCTGATACTGCTGCAATACAGGGTAACTTTTGAAGATTTTTGCATCCTCAACATCTTTACCCTTGTCACTAAGTACATGCACTGCAAACATCACACAACCTTTCCTACAACTACGCTTAGTATGCATAACAGTAACCATTCTCGCTAATGTAGGCTTCTTCTCTCCCTGTAAAATTCTCTTTTCCCCATTATCATCTAGACACTCAATGGCCTTGTCGAAGCAATCCACTTCGGTCTTGTGAAGGTACAACCAATCCATACCCAAAAGCATGCTATACGATCCCAATGGTGGTACATTCAAATATGTTTCTCTAGGCATACCATTTAACTCAAATGCACAATCTTTTACCCAATAATGAACTATATTCTTTGTACCTGTAGCCAACTGTACCAACCACGATTTTGCATGCACTTCTTTTCTCAAACCACACTTATCCAACAGGTCAGGATTAATATAGCTATAATTAGATTCGGGATCAATCAAAATAGAAACAACTTGATCACAAAGCTTACCGTCCATCTCAATGATAGATCCCTGATGATCCACCTACCTATTATCCATCGCTGCATAAATATAAGGAATGTTATTACCAACATCCCCAATTGTATGTGCCTCTTTAGCACTATAAATATGGGGTCTACCACCCTGATGCTACGGACAATACCTCTTACAATGATCCTTGCCACATATATAACACTGCAATGGTTATCTACCATCGGCTCTAGTCTGTTGTTCTCCATGTCCCTTCTCAACTATATTGAACTTCTTATAAGGGACCACATTTTCTTTCTCACCTGCATCTTGAGGTCTTCCTAGCTTTGGTGGCCATTTTCATTTATCTTTCTCGTTTCCTTTCAAGTCACGCTTAGGCTCAATTTTGCACTTCCACTGCTCATAACAATGTTTCAGCTTTCAAATGGCCTCCTCCAATGATCTAGGCACATTGAACCCAATATAGTCTCTCTATGCTACTAGTAGTCCACTAATGAATCTTTGAACCTTGGCCTTATCCTCCTTGAGGTAGGGCACATATATTGTAGATTTTTACTTGTAGATTCAACAACTTATGTGATGTGCTAAAACATAAGACAATAATCTACTCTATGTTGAAGAAAGTGTAACTAGGTTCGGTCTTCATAAATGTACTTTTGACATTTGTATTTATTCAAGAAAAGAAATATTATTTGTATATAATTTGTTAATGAATTTCTTGCTCATTGAAGTAGGTCAAGCACATGATTAAGTGCTTCTAGGAAGTCAAAAGGTTAATATATTTATATAAGACCCTTAAAGGGCATGTTATACTATGTATAAGGTCAAAGGAATACCTCAAAGACAAGTGAAAGTCCTCTCCATGCAACAACATCCTCCACAAGAAGCTAAACAAAGAAAATAATGAAGATATGGTCAAGTCGGCTTAAATACAGAAAGTCGGCCTAGAGGAGGGACAATCCTCTATATATAAAGGTTTTCCACTCCCTCATAAAGGACACAACACAAGCTCTGAAATTAGCGAAGAGTTAAGCCGAGAAAAGGAAGATGAAGCAAGTCTAAAGGATCTCCAAAGGTGCAACAAAGGAAGGATCAAGCTCAATGAAGGTAGAGGACTATATCTAGGGATATAAACAGTCACACGTGCGAAGAGAAGGAAGGTAGAATGTGGATATAACAACAGTAGCATTTCAGTGAAAGATCCATTGGTGTTTGGGCTAGATATTAGGCCTACAAGGTCTCCCAAGACAAACGAAGAATTCTCTCTCTCTAGCGAAGGTGAAAGAACCCTAATTCACCAAGGGTACCCTGCACACGTGGGAAAAATAGGGCAACAGAACAACAGTACAGTCATACATCCATATCTCAAGAAGGATCTCTTTTGGTCAAAGAAGAATTCTACTTGAGCAAAGGATAGAAGAGGAACATCGCATCTAGAAGGCTCACTCAAGGAAGGTCTATCTCTAGATTAGAAACAAAGAGGGAGGACGAAGTGCTGGGGAGAAAAGTGTCAGAAGGAGGAAGTCTATGTGCCGAGGAACCAAGTGAAAAAAAGAGAGGAAGGACTTGACTTTTGCTTGGAGGACATCCTAGTTAAGGGTCTAGGGTTTGGCATTGATCAATAAGAAACTTCAATAAGAGAAAACTTATTGAAGGGTTTTCCTCTCAGGAGAAGAGAGGTTTTAGCCCTAACAAAGAGAAAACTTATTGAAGGGTTTTCCTCTCAGGAGAAGAGAGGTTTTAGCCCTAACAAAGAGAAAACTTATTGAAGGGTTTTCCTCTCAGGAGAAGAGAGGTTTTAGCCCTAACAAAGAGCCAATATCTTCTTCTTCTTCTTCTTCTTCTTCTTCTTCTTCTTTTTTTAAATAGCAGTGTGATGAAGTACGCACATGCATTAATAAGAAGAAGAAGATTAAGCTAACAAGAAAAGTGAAAAGACTCCACAAATTGTTATCAAGTCAAGAAAAATCATACTAAACCTAATTTCCCCTAAATTCTTCAACATGGTATCAAAGCTAAGGTGACACATTAAGGAAAGGGAAACTCAAGAACACTCATCAAGGAAAGGCATCTACAAGGTTGAAGCATCAATCCAAATCTACTCAAAGAAAAGAAGGCCTACCATCTATCATTCATCAAGTAATACTACATAACAAGAAGAAGAGCCTTACACAAAGGCACCTACAAAGAAGAAGCAGATAAAAAAGGGACCTACATCAACTTCAAGGTAACAAGCAAATCTCGTCATCAAGTAAGTCCACTTGGAGAAGGAAACTTGAAGAACATAAGGATCCAAGGAAGGCAATCATCAAGTCTTCAAGGAGGAAGCAAATCCATTACATCTCAAAATCTATCAAGTAAGTATATGCCCCCTTCTGAATATACATCAATGTCTTTTTGCAATGAAAGCAACAAATTGGTGGGTAAAAATAACTTTCTTGCATGGAAGAAGACGATTGATTTACTTCTCGAGGAGAATGAACTCCTAGAACATGTCAAATGGGATATCACTATCCCTCCTAAGGAACAAACTCAAGACTTAGCTAGGTACAATAAGGATGAGACAAAAGCTCAAAGGATTCTAATAGAATCTATCAAGGACTCTCTCATTCCTTGTGTCTCCAAATTTGAAACATCAAAATAAATTTATGATAAGCTAGTATCCCAGTATCCACAGTCGAAGAAGTGATATCGCTAAGAAATGAATTGTACAAAATGAAGATATCAAAGGAAGGAATAGCTCCCTACTTCATGAAGATCTCTGAGATGAGGGACCAACTTCAAGAGCTTGGGGAAGACATGTCTCACAAATAAATGAAATTGTAGTACTCAATTCCCTACCTAAGGATTGGGGCACTTCACATCAAGCATATATGCTAATAAGAAGGAAACAACCACACTCAATGAAATGTGGTCTCTATGCAAGACACAGGAAACCAGACTTAAAGCAAAGGAAGATGTGGGATAAAAGGAGAAAGCATTTGCTACCATGGACAAGAGAAAGGGTAAATTTTGCAAATTTGGTCCACGAAAATCAAACAACAAAGACATGACCAAAATCTAATGCTATGGGTGTCAATAATATGGACACTACAAAAGGTATAGTCCTAAACTTCATAAGGACAACAACAAAAGAAAGAGGGAAGAAGCTCACATGACTCAAGAGGTGAAAGAAGAATAAAAGTATCAAAAGAAGGAATATCCCCTGAATCTCTACTATGACTAAGTCAAACTCTTAACTTCAAGTCTTCTTTCAAGGTTTTGAGTAGGATAGGAACATGTAGGAATAAAATAAGATTGCATGACTAGAAACATCTTATAGAATCTATACACATGAAGTACATAGATTTCTAGATACTTATGAAGAAGTGGAATTTATAATGAGAATAAGAATGCATGGTTAGAAATATCTTCTAGAGTATACGAGCATGGTCGATATAGCTCAAGATATCCATGTAGAAGGAGCATACCTAGTATAGGATCTCATCCACAATGACAGAAGATTGATCATGATTAAGAATCTTAGAAGACCTCCATCGTCAAAAGAAAAGAAACATTTGCAAGGCAAGAGTCTTTAAGATCCTATGATGGAATCTTCAAAAGAAGGTTCATGAAACAAAGTAGATGCCTCATTGGGAATCCCATTCACGAAATTCAAAGAAAGTGATGATATGTAGGCAAGCTGAGATGAAGCAAGAAGGTCCAAACCAAGGACAACCAAATGAAGCTAAGATGATCCAAGGAGAATCAAGATGAGTTATGTATGCATAAAATTTTAGTCATGTTCTCATTTGTATATTATTGAGTCATGGGAATAGTTCTATAACATGATCAAGAAGGAAATAATCTCTTTCACCAATGACATGCTCGAAGGCATGTACTACAATGCAATAAAGGTCTACAAAAGATATGCTCACATAAGGAGTATAAGATTTCAGAATAAAAAGCAAGAAGAAATGTTGACTAGTCCAGGAAGCAAGAAGAAGTACTCTCAAGAAGCATAAGGTGGTTGACAAATTTATCCAAACAGAAGCAAATGAAGAAATAGATCAAGCATGTGAAGAACACCATGATCATCGAGAATCACTATATGACAAAATACTTTGAAGATATCTCCCAAAAGAAGGTAGGACAAATCTAACGAAGGAAGGAATGACCCTTGACACCTGTGAAGGCCTTTGAGATATGAAAGATGCAAATAACTGATTCTACTCTATGAAGATGTCATGATAAAGAAACCATCCAACAAAATAAAAAGCAATGTTGAAGCAATATCAGGATGAAGTCATGATGGGCTACTAGGTCGAAGCATGTAAACAAACAAGTACGGCAAAGCATCCATGAGAAGAGTATTCCGAAGCATGGAAATATGACAAAGTAGTAGCCACAGGACAAGAAAACCTGATGTATGACAAGAAATCCACTTTCCACGAAGGAAGAAATGACATGACAAACTAGGAAGGAAAGTGATTGATGGATGGTGCCCTAACTAAAAGAAGTTCGAAAAAAGACTTCATGACATCAAAGAAAGGAGATCAAGTAGTTGAACGATCCATGAAGAAGAAGTTGTTGATGAATTAAAGAGTCCCTAGTTAAGAGGGAGCTCTAACAGGTCCTTGAACAAGAGGGAGTTTTGGATCACCCCTGATTACAAAGGAGTGACAATTGTGTTTTTCCATTTCATGGGTCATGCAATAGACTAGGACTAACAATCATAAGCCTAGATGAAGGCCATGAATGGAAATGTAGACACAAGATAGACACAACATTCTTGTCTTCAATTGGGAAGAAAGAATGGGAGGATTGGGTAATCATCTAGCATCTGATACTCTTTGAGGATGTGTAGGGCATCCAAGACAAGAGTAGGCAAGAGGACCAATATTCTTTGATGGTTGGGAACCCAAGAAAAGAATATTCCTAGAAGGTCATCCTCAATGAACACCCGGGAGGGTATGTACCTTGAGAGACAATGACTAAGGTGTCTATAAGTCATTGGTCTCGCCAACATTGTTCTCTGATATATTGAGAGATAGAGTTGTCAGTCAAGGCCTTGTTGTGGAAACAATGGTTGTTATTATGATGCTATAACAGATGGATTGCAAATCCAGCTTCTCTTATTTGAATCCTTCAAGTTTGAAACATAGCCAAGCACCTTGTAATGTTGTATGAATACCTCCTTAGTTAAGAGGGAGTGTTGAAGAAAGTGTAACTAGGTTCAATCTTCATAAATGTACTTTTGATATTTGTATTTATTCAATAAAATATATATTATTTCTATATTATTTGTCAATGAGTTTCTTGCTCATTGAAGTAGGTCAAGCACATGGTTACGTGCTTCTAGGAAGTCAAAAGGTCAATATATTTATATAAGACCCTTATAGAGCATGTTACACTATCTATAAGGTCAAAGGAATAGCTACAAGGCAAGTGCAAGTCCTCTCCATGCAGCAACATCCTCCACAAGAAGCTAAATGAAGAAAATAATGAAGATATGGTCAAGTTAGCCTAAAGACAGAATGTCGGCCTAGTGTCAGCTTAGGGGAGGGACAATCCTCTATATATAGAGGTTGTCCACTCCCTCATAAAGGACACAACGCAAGATCTGAAATCAGCAAAGAGATAAGCCGAGAAAAGGAAGGTGAATCAAGTCTAAAGGGTCTCCAAAAGTGCAGCGAAGGAAGGAGGAAACTCAACGAAGGTAGAGGATTGTTTCTAGGGATAAAAATAGTCACACATGCGAAGAGAAGGAGGGTTGATTGCGGATATAACAACAGTAGCATTACAGTGCAATATTCGTTGGTGTTTGGGCTAGATATTAGGCCTACAAGGTCTCCCAAGACAAGCGAAGAAGTCTCTCTCTCTAACGAAGGTGAAAGGAGACTAATTCACTAAGGGTACCCTTCACATGTGGGAAAACTAGGGTAGCAAAACAACAATACAATCATACACCCGTATCTCAAGAAGGATCTCATTTGGTCAAAGAAGAAGTCTACTTGAGCCAAGGATAAAAGAGGAACATCTCATCTAGAAGGCTTGCTTAAGGAAGGTCTATCTCTAGACTAAAAACAAATAGGGAGGACGAAGTGTTGGGGAGAAAAGTGCCAGAAGGAGGAAGTCTATGTGTCGGGAAACCAAGTGCAGAAAAGAGGAAGGACTTGACTTGTGCTTGGAGGACATCTTATTCAAGGGTCTAGGGTTTGGAATTGATCAATAAGAAGCTTCAATAAGAGAAAACTTACCAAAGGGTTTTCTTATCAAGAGAAGAGAGGTTTTGGCCCTCGTAGAGAGCCAATATCTTGTGTTCTTGTTCTTTTTTTTTTTTAGCAATTGGATGAAGTAAACACACATGCATTAATAAGAAGAAGAATATTAAGCTAACAAGAAAAGTTAAAAGACTCCACAAATTGTTATCAAGTAAAGAAGAATATTTCCCAAGATTCTTCAACACTCTACTCATCAGCGAAAACCAAATTTGATCGATGAAAACACTAAGCAGAAAAGAAAGAATGTCAATCGCACATAACACAATAGTTTTATGGGGAAAGCAACTATTCAAAACCTCGACTATCTATATTGCATTAACCAGAAGATCTGAGAAGAAAATACAATGCTTGTTCAACTCGAACAATTCTTGCACTAGTACAAACTCTCTCTCTGCTTCACAAACCAGCTCAAGCCAACACTTAGCCAAATCTATTGCTTAGAAAGCCCCTACTTCCTTGCGCAATTCTTGAGAGAATTAGCCCATATTTAATTGGGAAATTTTCTCTCCATAACTATGCAATCCATCCATAGGTCCTCAACTCATTACATGCACCATTTATACAACTCGGAAAATTATACAACTTATAATACATTATCTCTGAACTCTAATCTCAATTGGGTCTTTCTCTGAACTGACATGCATGAGTTATTTATGAGTGAATCTTCAGTTAACTGGTGGAGCAGTGAAGTTGCACTGGTGCTTGTCCCCACTACTAGACCTCCTACTAGTTCCTCCAACTGTTTGAACTAGTTTTTACTGATTTTAACTCAGTTAGACTGAGTTAATTAATTACAACTCAAAAGAACTCAACCTCGACCCCTAAAATTTAGGAATCACTCTACATGACTCTCGATAGACTTCCAACTCAAATTTACTTAGCCAACTAAATCAAATTAACTTAGTTAACTATTACAAGTTGCTATGAGAATAAAATTTCTATTTAATTCAATGACAAATTAAATTAGGATTTCTTGTTGCTATTTTTTACATTTCTTGTTGTTATTTTCAACATATCTCAACAATTCCAAGAACCTGCTAGTATACTCATCTTTTGTCATGAAACCCATCTGGAACTCGTAAAACTCCTTATCTTTTTCATGGTAGTACCTTTCCCACAAATACTTCTTCTTAAAGAGCCTCTCAAACTCATTCCAAGTCAAGTCATCCTCCCGAATACCTTTATCATTCTTCATATCCTCCCACCAAATATCTACTTTCCCTTTAAGACTAAAAGTGGTTATCTTTTATTTCATGTTCTCTGTATAGCTATGCAATCTGATGAATTTCTTCAACCCAAGAAACCATGCCTCAACATTTTTTGACTTCTTCATCTCTCCATCAAATGTAGGCGACTTGACTTTATTAAAATCCTCAAGCAAGTACTCACCCTTCCTATAAGGATGATGACGATGATGACTACAGTAATGTCTCCTAGAAGAGGAACCAGAATGATGCCCATACATACCAGTCCTCCTGTTAGGTGTGTCCAATGGTCTGCCACCTCTAACTGTGTCCTCTCTATCCAACCTGTGTTTAGATCAAGACCTGCTACCATAGGATCCATTGGTCTTTTCTTTCTACTCCTGACCGATCCTCATCTATCCCTGTTTTTGAAACTCTGACAAGATCTGAAGGATAGTTGCATTAACCTCTATTTGCTTTTCCTGAGCCTCAACCAACCTGTCATTATCTGCCTTACAACTTATGATTTCATCCCTGAAGCTCCTCAATGTATCTACCATACCAAGAGAATGCTCATCTCCTTGCTGCCCAACTAATCTACAAGGAGAGCCACGGGAGCTATAGTCCACCACTTTGCTCGCCATCCTTCATTCTCTTCTTCCTGTAAGTATATCATGTCAGAAAAAACCAAATATATACCAAAATAAAGTCCATACCTTATTATTGTTCAAGGGAGGTTTATCTCATCTGCAAGATCAGTCCACATTAGCATGTACATGTATAAAAATAAGCATATATGGATCTGTAACATTATCAACACATAACATCATGCATGACCATACCAACAATATACCTTGATCCCATGCATGACGACAATGACCTTGACAACATCATACTTTTCCCATACAGAGCGCAACCCACTATGATACCACCTTGTAATGACGTCGGCCCTCATATCTACCCGCTTTCACCGGCTTACCTGGGGTAAACATGACATGAGGGGCTACTATGACTAGACTCGACCTCTGAGGTGACCTTAAGGAAGTGAAATCGACGAAAACCCACAACAAAAACCTTCTATACCTGCTACAGGACTCCCAAAAGTCTCCCTAGTCATCCTCATGACCAGTCCCTGGGTCCCATTGAGTTTTAGACCATTAAACCCTTGGACGCTCCCTTGATATGGACAAGGGTGCATCTGGGAGACTCCAGTTGCTCCCACAACAAGGCATGGGTATGTTTGGGGAGTTTTCTCCTCAGACCTATGCCTACGACTCTAGGACTTGTGCCACTTTCCAAGCTCAGAATCCAACTTCCTGCCCATAAACCCCTGTAGCTTTACCATGCCTCAACATTTTTTGACTTCTTCATCTCTCCATCAAATGTAGGTGACTTGACTTTATTAAAATCCTCAAGCAAGTACTCACCCTTCCTATAAGGATGATGACGATGATGACTACAGTAATGGCTCCTAGAAGAGGAACCAGAATGATGCCCATACATACCAGTCCTCCTGTTAGGTGTGTCCAATGGTCTGCCACCTCTAACTGTGTCCTCTCTATCCAACCTGTGTTTAGATCAAGACCTGCTACCATAGGATCCATTGGTCTTTTCTTTCTACTCCTGACCGATCCTCATCTATCCCTGTTTTTGAAACTCTGACAAGATCTGAAGGATAGTTGCATTAACCTCTATTTGCTTTTCCTGAGCCTCAACCAACCTGTCATTATCTGCCTTACAACTTATGATTTCATCCCTGAAGCTCCTCAATGTATCTACCATACCAAGAGAATGCTCATCTCCTTGCTGCCCAACTAATCTACAAGGAGAGCCACGGGAGCTATAGTCCACCACTTTGCTCGCCATCCTTCATTCTCTTCTTCCTGTAAGTATATCATGTCAGAAAAAACCAAATATATACCAAAATAAAGTCCATACCTTATTATTGTTCAAGGGAGGTTTATCTCATCTGCAAGATCAGTCCACATTAGCATGTACATGTATAAAAATAAGCATATATGGATCTGTAACATTATCAACACATAACATCATGCATGACCATACCAACAATATACCTTGATCCCATGCATGACGACAATGACCTTGACAACATCAGACTTTTCCCATACAGAGCGCAACCCACTATGATACCACCTTGTAATGACGTCGGCCCTCATATCTACCCGCTTTCACCGGCTTACCTGGGGTAAACATGACATGAGAGGCTACTATGACTAGACTCGACCTCTGAGGTGACCTTAAGGAAGTGAAATCGACGAAAACCCACAACAAAAACCTTCTATACCTGCTACAGGACTCCCAAAAGTCTCCCTAGTCATCCTCATGACCAATCCCTGGGTCCCACTGAGTTTTAGACCATTAAACCCTTGGACGCTCCCTTGATATGGACAAGGGTGCATCTGGGAGACTCCAGTTGCTCCCACAACAAGGCATGGGTATGTTTGGGGAGTTTTCTCCTCAGACCTATGCCTACGACTCTAGGACTTGTGCCACTTTCCAAGCTCAGAATCCAACTTCCTGCCCATAAACCCCTGTAGCTTTCAAAATCCATAATTTATATGACAATAAGACTCGTAAGCCAAAAACCGACTTCAGGACTAGGCATAGCCATCCCAAACTGACACTGACATTTTGTCAAACACTTAGCATCAATGCAATCTACTGGACATAAATACAAGACATAACATAAATGACTCATAACTGATACGAGACTTGACAAAAAGGATCACCACCCTCTTCCTTTCACTGTTTTGACATCAATTAGGTCTTGTATCCATTATCCTTTCAATTACAAGTAAATACATGAAATAACGATGACTATAACCAATCATATAACCATGCTTATAACCAACATTAAACCATGTAAATAACAATGAAATAACAACCATTATGGCCACATACTAGCAAGTACAAAAGCAAGAGAACTTAGCTTTTATTAAGCATAGGAAAGAGCAAACCAAGTTCAGGACTTCCACGTACCACCTGATCATAAACATGGTTGAACCATATCTTTCTTTCAAATAGTCACCCTCATACCATATTCCAAGCATGAATGTGGGATTTCATGGATAAACCAATCCAAAACAATCAAGGGAATCCAGAGGTTAAACCACCTCCACTCTCACCAAACCGTGATCTCACCAAAACTGACACAGAGATCACAAAACATAATTGAGCTTGGAATGCCTCTAGACTCCATCACTATCCTTGAGGAATTTTCCATCTCCTTGTCTACCAGGATTCACCGCAATCCACACCGGATCACTAGGCCCTAAATCGAGACTCCAACCTCAGGCTTTACCGTGTATCCCGCAAAAATCGGTCAAGGGATTCCTAGGCCTTTGGCAATTTTCACGAGACCACCTTCGCCCTGGATTCTGAAACCATTTGAAAACTCCAAAGCTCAAAAACAAGAAAATAGTCCAATCATACCATGGCTATTCAGAAAAAGGAAAGGCAAGTATGAAAGCCACTGTCATAACCCGGCAAGACCATGCCACCGACAACCAGAGAACCAAATACCAACATGCATGCCAAAACCAACTAGGAAATCACAAATGCAATATGTTACCTGCAAGTATTCCTTCTGAAGCCGCTTGATCTTTCTCTTCCTTGCTTGCTCTTTTCTTTGTTTTCTTTCCTTTCTTTTCCTTGTCCTTCCTTTGCTTGCTTTTTCCTTCCTTTCTCCAAAGCTAGAATGCTCCAAGATAACTCTTTGTGTCCAAGAGTGAGAGAGAGAGAGAGAATAATGATAAAGCTCCAAAACTGAACTGACAAAAGGTTACAAACTGATCCTCATGAGCCTTTTCATCAACAAGGCCTCTATTTTCTTCATTTTCCATTATTTTCCTTCGATTTTCTCCTCACATGCAACCTCTAACCTTTCACCTTCCTTTTCTCCTATTTTCCTTTATTTTCATAAATAAATGTGCCAAAATTCCTTTTTGCCTTTTAAATTCCTTTTCCAATTTCCCTTAGCCATAAACACATCTAATGATTCCCACTATGATATATTTGCCCAACTATCAGCTTGGAATAAGTTTCCCTTAACCATGGACATATTTTTCCTTTATTAAGTTTTATTACATGAACTTTTAACAAGGGGTTGTTACATCTAACCTCACCCCTATCATTTTTGTTGACCAAGAGAGATAGACAAAAACAACTAGTCATATGCCAAAATCTATGGTGAATCTTCATACAAAAAGCATTGAGATCCCAAAACATAGAGATAATACAAACAAATCCAACTATCATCACTGATTTAGTGAGGGGCCAAAGCATGCCCTACATTAAGGTGATCTGGGGTTCTAATACCCTCGTGAACATGAAACTCCAGATGATCAATCCTACCTTCTAATAGGTCTAACTTTTCATGTGTGTGTCTTTCACTCCTTCAGAGAGAAGCCATTATGTCCAGTAACTCCCATTGGTTATGTATAATATCGTGTAGGAAAGCAATTATTTTGTTATGGTCCTCAAGTTGTTGTCGTCACAGATCTACTAAGAGTGTAGTCATATGTTGCAATTATCTGTCCAATGACTCTAGAAACGGAGGTTCCACTGCAAGTACAAGAGCTTGCAGAACTTCCTGAGCCAGTTTCCTATCCCACCCTACATCCTCGTCTCCTTTGCCTTCAGCTATACCCACCCCAACTCGCCATGTCTCCATAGGGGGTGTCACTGTGCCTTGCTCTCACTCACTGTCGCAATATGCTTCGAGGGGCTCTTAGACACCAACACCAAAGACAAACCACTCTCCAAATCTAGTGCTTGCTAGGGTCACCATCATGCTACCAAATGGAGACTGAAGACACTCCAACCCAACAGGGCCAAACCACAAAATCCCAACACCAATTCTCACTACCACCTCCAGTCGCCACCAAGGCTCCACCAGAGTGGAATTCTTACCATGAGGGAGACTCGAGACCTAGGAATTCAAACTCCCATCCAAAATCACAAATCAAAACATATAATCGACACCTATGCTAAGACCACATGAATTTACATATGCAACGCTAAAAAACCTTTGGAAATAAAAGGGGAAAATTCGGGGCGAAACCAACAATCAACACCTTTGAATGTCCTACTAAGCAAAAAAAAAAGAGACCATAGATACTTACCTAATAGGCTTGGAGAGATTGTCGCTTCCTTTGGTAAACCACAATAGAGACAAACTGACAGGACCTTCTCCACACCATAGCCTACCAACATCCACAGAGCTCTTCTCGTCGCCTAGCACCACAATCCCAAATTCTAGAACTCAACCCTCCAATCCCACTAGAGAAATTGCTCCATCACACAACAATCACATTCTCCCTCGCAAAGTGCAAATTACCCAGCATGCATAGGGTGGCGACCTGTGCATACACGAAATTTCCTTCGCCACCTCCCAAGTCGCCCATAACCAGCCATACGAGATATGAGAAGAAGAATGACTTCCAAAATATAATAAACATACCTTTCCTCTCAAATTTTTGGGCATTTGCCACCCCTCCCTCCACTTGTGCTCTTGAGTCATTATGTATTGCCAGACATTAAATCAAGAGTAACCTCCCTGTGCCTTATCACATTTATTTCACGCGATTTGTCATCCCCATCGAGGTATCTCTTAACCAATTTGATTTTTCTTGTAGTTTTTTTGGGGGGGAGGGGCATCTCCCACACTTTTTCATTCTTTCAATCCAATTCTAATTACTTGCAAGCTTTCGGGAGATTGAGTTAAAAAAGATTGATAACTAAGTTCATGTTGTATATGGGTCTTTTTATGGATTGGATTAAGTTTTACAACTCAAAACATTAACTTTTCCATCTCATTATGCAAATCTCTCCCTATTAGATGGTCCAATTTCTACATAAGCCATCAAAATAGTCATGGTAAATACCACATCAATTACATGTTTCACATTTTCTTGCCATATAATTTGCTTAACTTAGATAGGTATTTGCAACATTACTACTATTTTCTTTGTTATTAACAATGTTTTGATGCATTAACAACATTTTCTTAGTTACTTGGTTAAGGAGACATGAAAAATAACTAAAAAGGTGTGGCCCAAATTTTTTTGCACTCGTTTAAAATGCGAGGGATCCATTTATAGGAACAAACATAACATATAAATTCTTTACATAGAGAAAAGATCAAGACACCAAGATTTACATGGTTAAATCCTCAAAGAGGAAACATTCACATAGCAACAAAAACACCATATCACTACTTAAGAAAGAAAGGCTACATATCCATATAAATTCTCAAAGATGAAACACTCACATATCAACAAAAACACTATATCACTACTTAAGAAAGAAAGGATTCATATGGTGAAATATTCTTTTTCATGCAATGTTGTAAACAAATGATTTTCTATGATATTTACATAGAGATCATGGATAGGTGATAGGCAACAATCACATGTCATAGACACCAAAAATATGAGGATAGCTAGAGCACCCGTACACCGAATAGAAGTTGGACAATTGAATAATATAAGTATAAAAGATTGTTGAAAAGGCACCAAAAGCCCACATTAATATTACATTAGACTAAATTGGTGTTAAGCAACTTCCTAAAATCCAATATCTCAACACTTAACATGAAGATATTAGATACACCAAGATAATTACTTATTGGCGAAGATGAGTTATATTTGGACAATTATTTTTCTTGCTGCCAATTTTGGTTGGGGATGTACTTTAAATAAATGTGAAGTGCCTTCTTATATGTTGATTTTCAAGGAGTATACATGGAGCGACCCATAGGTTTAGTGCACACATTAATCCTCCACTTTTGTGTTAGTTGATGAAATTTTTATATGGTTGGAAACAAGCACTTAGAGCTTAGTATGAGAAAATATAATTGTTCTTACTTCATTTTGGTTTCAAGTTTTGTGAATCATATCATAACATTTATGTTAAAGATGTAGATATTGAAATTCTTTTGATTGCATTATATATGGATGTTTTGATTATTGTTAGTAGTAGTGATTTGATTCTTGATTTGAAGCCCAAGTTGAAGGATCTAATCGAGACTCTAGAATTAGATTTGTTTCACTTTTAGTCTAGGTATGCTTTGATCTATTGACGAGGTTCAAGATGGAAAATTGTAGGCCTTGTTTTGCCACATATAATTGAAGAGAAAAGTTGACCAATGAGCATAACTCTCCAATGTTTGATGCCACTTTGTACAAGAAACTTATTGGGAGCCTTATTAACTTGACTAGCATTAAAGACAATATTGCATTTATTATTATCTTGGTATCAAGACTCCTGTAGGACTCGAAGGAAATCATTTTTAAACAATAAAGAGGATTGTTCATAATATCAAAGGTACCTATAATTGGGGAATATACTAACAAAGTTGATGTTACATTAGTGCAATGTACATACATTGATGGTTGATGACATTCATACAAGAAAGTTTACCTTCGACGATGTTTTATATTTTGGTCCGGTTCTAATTGTCTGGTCATGCAAGAAGTAGTGAGTTGTTGCACAATCCACCATTTAGGCCAATTACAAAGGAGTAGTGAATACAACAATAAAATTAGTTGGGGTCTACAACGTTTTGTGACAATTAATGTGCTATTTGGGTACTTCATAATATAATTGCTCATCGTAGGGCCAAGCATATTGAGGTTCATTCACACTACCTCATGCACCAGGTGCATGAAGCTATGATATCTTAATTACATGACAAATTATCGAGTTTATGATATCTTCATGAAACCTTTGACAAAGAGAAAGTTTACCAAAATCTGATCTACACTAAGCCGCCAAAAAGTTTTCATGAAGGGAGGATGTAGTGATGATGTCACTCTTGAAAACTAAATAAATATTGCATTTACTATAAAGATATATTTCATCATTCCCCGCCAATAAAGGCAAACAAAAGGGCATGGTGCCTTTACTAACATAATGATTAATTGAGTGAGCAATATGAACTCATTTTTGCTGTACTTTCTCCTCCTTTATAGAATGCGTTGTACAAGTTATATGTCCGAAATATTTTATTAACTTTATGAACATACATTTCATTATTCGCTTTATTCCCTATTTATAAAGAAGAAGAAAAAACTAATATCTTTATTGAAGTAATAATTAATTGATACTTAATAATTATTAATTGTTGATAATAAATAATAATTATTAGGCTATAAGGCGTTTCCCTTGAGATCTCCCTGCCATGCCACCTGTAAAGTTGTGAGTCATTGATTTTAATGTTATACGATACAAATCGTTTCTGCCATCAGATTGATTAAAAACAGTATCAATCCAGTATTAATACTAGGTAGCTTGGTTAGCGCTAAGGGTTATTCCGTGCCAAATATATTCAGCCCTGCGAGAACACGATCAACTTACACAGGACGCTCTTTTCTTCAGAGTTTTTGTTGTCTGAAAGCTGTGGATTTGGATGGGAAGCTAAAAAATGAGAATTGCGTCGCCGAAGCTTTGGATGAAAACAATCGCACCAGGCGTTGCAGAAGCTTCGAATGCTACCAAATTTCTCAGAATTCCTCTGTGTTTGTGTCAAAAGTAACTTTGGGAAGATAAAGCATGGTGGTTTTCTCATCAAACGGTAGTGTGTTGATGTTGCCATCAATTGGAACAAATTTGACTCCGACAGAGTGTAAATCAGCCACAGATGGAATAGCCAGTTCATCATGCGTAGGCAGTATGATATTAATATATGATTCGTTATCCCCTCCTCAGTCCTTATGGTATCTTTCTTTAAAAGATGAGATAAGGGTCTCACCAACACAATCAGAAGTGACAACATACTGAAGATCAAATTCATTGTGAACCGCACCGCCCTCCCTTTGAGCGCTCGCTGGGTTCAAACCCTGAGAAATTGAACAGGGCAGCGGTTAAAGAGAAAATAGCCTTCCAGACCATACTAGAGTCTTGTGTAATGCTTGAAGTCTCCACTCTATCAACAACCTTACAAGCATTCTCTTTCAATTACAGAGGTTAATGCACCAATGTTGAAAATCGTCCTCACAAATGCAGATACTGTCTTACAAATGCAGATCATTCAAAAGGCTCATGCGCTAATGTTTAAGCTCTTCGAAGTCATTATAACCATCGTTTGATGGAAAACGAAACTAAACAACTTAATCACGTTAATTGATAGCTATAAAAATTTCAAGCTTCATAACATAACCATATTGTCTGTCACTGTCTTTTAAATCAACCGTTGGTCAATTGAAAAGTCACTGTCTAGTTAATTTTCAACTTAAAGCAAATTAAAGTGAATTGAGCTTCAGAGTTAATTATATGATTTTTATTTAATTTTTAAATGTAAATTATAAAAGTTCATATTTAGTGTTGTATGAGAAGGTGTTTTTTAAAGAAGAGGTGTAATTTCTTTTGCTAACTTGAGTCATGCCATTTTGTTTTTTAACTTTTTTTTGGGGTTTTTATTTAATAAAAAATTTTGATTATATTTTGTATTAATTTTATAACTAGAAAGATTTAAAGTTAAAATTTCCTTAATTTCTATTTTTTTGTTTTAATGTTTTATTAAATAAATAAAATTATACATAATAAATATTAGTTGTTGAGAGGAGCAAAATTAGGTAAATAATTAGTTGTTATAGAAATTTGTATAAATAAACAAACAGTTGAAGGAGAAATAATATAAAATGGAAGAATAAATTCCTCATCATAGAGTTATCATAATTTGATAAAAAGGTAGAAATACCCACTAATAATCTTCAATGAATATGAAATAAAGCAAAATTGCTAACTTTTGATGCAAAGATGAGAATGAGGCAAGAAGTTGAATCTTGGTTAACAAGAAGCCAAAAGACAAGATTGGCAATGTATAATTGGCTTATTCCCATTGTTGTGGGAGCATAAACAACAAGGGAAGAAGCATAGAAGTAAGTGAATATGAATGTAAGTTGAAGCTTCTAAAGTATGTCTCATTTATCAAGGATGGACAATTTAAGTCATTGTTTTCTCAACAAATTGTAGATTTTAATTAGAAATGAGATCCAAATCATATAGCCAAGTTAAGACTAGTGAAGAGGCCAACATGATTTCCATAAGAGATGGATGGATAAAAAGAGATAATGGAAAGAAAATAGAAAGAAAGAGTGTAAGAATTTCTTCTTCAAGGGTAACAATAATACTTCTCAAACCCATCAACTCACCACAAACTTATGATATAATGCAACCTCTAACTAAGCGAAAACTAGTGAATGTGTAGCCTTTTCTATGTGGGAAGTGCATTATGTAGTCCTAGTGTTAAGTTGTAATAGCACCCATCATGATCCGGATCTTGGGAGGAGGCCCCCAAGATCTAAAAGATTGAAATGGATCTTGGGGGGAGAGACCCTCAAGATCTGAAAGATTGAAATGGATCTTGGGGTCGAGACCCCCAAGATCTGAAAACTTGAATTGCCAAAAGAAAAAAGAGGAGAGTGCCCAAAAAACAACACCACAAAGAAACTTCTTATTAAAACCCACTGATCTGGATTTAAACATGAATGCAACAAATTACAGAGATAACCATATACACAAAGATGCAGCGGAAATAATACTTCATTTCATTAATGGAAAATACTGAAATATGCTTACAACCAGAAATGGAAATAAAAACGCAGTAGGGAATGGTAGCTATCTCTGAGAAGAGATGTGTGGCTACATGCCTCTGAACTGTAAAGGCTATATTGTGGCGGACAAGCTGTCCTTTTAAAAATGTGACTTGTTACTATAGTATTTTTCAGTTACAAATACCACGGGTCAATTCCATGGGTGAATGAATACCATGGGTGGATTTTACAATACCACGGGTGGATGCCATTTACAATACCATGGGTAAATTCCATGGGTCGATGAATAATATGGGTGGATGAGTACCATGGGTTGATGCCATTTTCCATTCGGATCACATCACCCTAAATATTTCGCATATTCCATGTTCCTAATAGATGGCGAGAGAGTATTCCATATTCCTAATAGACATCGAGAGAGGCCTTTTAGCAACCACCACCTTTTATCGACCACCAACATCGAAAGAGATTAAGCCAATTTCTTACCATATGAGCTGCTTGAGTTCCCAAGTTTCCACCAACAAGATAATTAGTTCAACAAAGTGTTGTTGGTCGGATGGAGGGAGCAGGGGGAGGTGATACCTAGCAAGCACACATTCCCCAAACTCACCGTTTCTAAGTTTCCAACAGATGAAAGAAGAAATGTTCGAATTTGTTCAACAAATTGTTGTCGATCGTATGGAGGGAGTAGGGGGAGGTGATACTTAGTAAGCAAACACTCCCCAAACTCACCCATTCCATGTTGCCAATAGATGAAAGAAGAAATATTCGCCAGACGAGAGAAGAAATTCCCCCATTGATCCCAATTGATTAGCGAGAGAAGTACTTACCAACATACAAGTGAGGTTACCACCAACGAGCCAACAAACTAGCCAGCCCAGATTCTCCCAACAAGCAGCAATCAATATCAATAGTGAAGAATTTGTAATGGATTCCAACCTTTTTATTAATAGTTAATTTATTTACTCTTGATTTAATGTATGTTTAGTCTCTTCTGATTTTAATATATGTCTAATATGTTATACTTGGTTTACTAGCTTCAGTTTCATAGTCGACATTTATACATAGCTCCTATTAGGATACATTTTATCCTAGGTTTTTCTTCAAAGAAGGTTCATTAAAATCTAAATTTTCTTTTCTTAAATGAAGGTTCATTAATGGTTTACTAGCTTCAATTTCTTAGTCTACATTTATACCTAGCTCCTATTTTTTAATATGAAATAAAGCAAAATTGTTAACTTTTGATGCAAAGATGAGAATGAGGCAAGAAGTTGAATCTTGGTTAACAAGAAGCCAAAAGACAAAATTGGCAATGTATAATTGGCTTATTCCCATTGTCGTGGGAGCATAATCGACAACAGAAGAAGCATAGAAATAAGTGAATAGGAATGCAAGTTGAAGGTTCTAAAGAATGTCTCATTTATCAAGGATGGACAATTTAAGTCATTGTTTTCTCAACAAATTATAGATTCTAATTAGAAATGAGATAGTCGTGGAGCCAAATTAAGACTAGTGAAGAGGCCAACATGATTTCCATAAGAGATGGATGGATAAAAAGAGCTAAGGGAAAGAAAATACGAAGAAAGAGTATAAGCATTTCTTCCTCAAAGGTAACAATAATACTTCTCAAACCCACCAACTCACCACAAAATTATGATATAATGCAACCTCTAACTAAGAGAAAGCTAGTGAATGTGTTGCCTTTTCTACGTGGGAAGTGCATTATGTAGTCCTAGTGTTAAGTTGTAATAACACCCATCACCCTAAATATTTCACGTATTCCATGTTCCCAATAGATGGCGAGAGAGGCCTTTTACCGACCACCACCTTCAGAAGAGATTAAGCCAATTTCTTACCATATGAGTTTGCTTGAGTTCCCAAGTTTCCACCAACAAGAGAATTAGTTCAACACAGTGTTGTTGGTCGGATGGAGGGAGTAGGGGGAGGTGGTATTTAGTAGACACACATTCCCCAAACTCACCCATTCCAAGTTGCCAACATATGAAAGAAGAAATGTCCGCCAGACGAGAGAAGAGATTCCCCCATTCCCCCATTGATCCCAATTGATTAGAGAGAGAAGTACTTACCAACATACAAGTGAGGTTACCACCAACGAGCAATAGTGAAGATTTTGTAATGGATTCTAGCCTTTTTATTAATAATTTATTTATTTACTCTTGATTTAATGTATGTTTAGTCTCTTCTGATTTTAATATATGTCTAATATGTTATACTTGGTTTACTAACTTCAGTTTCATAGTCTATATTTATACCTAGCTCCTATTTTTATACTAGATCCTATTAGGATACATTTTATCCTAGGCTTTTCTTAAAAGAAGTTCATTAAAATCTCAATTTTCTTTTCTTAAAAGAAGGTTCACTAAAATCTCAATTTTCTTCTCTTAAAAGAAGGTTCATTAATGGTTTACTAACTCCAATTTCATATTCTACATTTATACCTAGCTCCTATTAGGAAACATTTTGTCCTAGGCTTTGCTTAAAAGAAAGTTCATTAAAATCTCAATTTAAATCCGATTGCATAAGGCTCCAACTTCCCAGTTGTAATTTTAAATGGATGTATTTGTTAATAGAATTTATGATCAACAGTTTATATGGATCAATTCCAATAACACATTTCAATGGATTAATTTTGATGATAGATTTATACTCTTTAGAAATATACCTCAATACCAACCAAAATAAAAGAAGGGATAGGGATAAAATAATACGAAGTCAAATATGTTAAAAAACAAACCCTAACAAAACCATAAAACCCTAGAATATAGAGACAATCTAAGTTAAAAGATCACAAGATGATATAAAGTTTGCGTATCATCACCTTTCTTTCTCTAAAGTGAGTCCTAATAAATAGATTTCAATTTCGAGTATCCTTACATTTCCTTTCACATGTAGAAACCTAACACCTAGAAGAAAATCTTGGAAATATGAAGAGCATAACATCAAAATAAAATAAGTATAAATGGTTGGAATTTATCATTATATTTCTTCTAACTAAAATATGACAATACAAAAGTCGAGTTGAAGAGTGCTCATGGAAGGAAGCATATCATGGTTTTGCTTTAGGGTTTTGTCGCTGGTCACCATGGTGGGGCACGGAGGAGGGGGATCAGCTCCCTCCTATAGTCAAGTGGTTGCGGACAGAAGCAAGGGAGTTGGATCGCACCGCTTAAACAAACCAACAGAGGTGGTAACAGAGGCTAAGAATATAGAAAAATCGGAAACTATCAGACCTCAAGGATAGGAAGAGAACCATGAGGAAGCTAGTAAGGAGAAGAGGACAAAGGTTAGTAGTTCGAAAGTTGTTCCTATGAGTACATCAAGGATTTGTAAACCCAAGTTGACCACTATTCCTCGAGTCGTTTTAAGTGACCCAGCACTGCAGGTACACAGAGACCACATGTCGGAGTATGCTATTATCTGTAAATTTATGGGGATTTGGCTGTCAGAGAAGGCTTTGCAAGCATGGATAAGGAACCACTAGAAACCAAAGGGGGAAATTAACCTTCACCTTGGGTCCAAGGGCTTCTTCACGGTGGTGTTCACAAGCTTAAAGGATAAAGACAGAGTGTTCGAGGGAGGACCCTATTTTTACGCTTCTGCAGGCCTTTATATGAGACCATGGGTAATGAACTTTGTCCCAGAACGAGAAACTTTCAGCTCGGTGCTGGTATGGATAAGAATCTATTCTCTTCCTTTAGATTATTAGATGTCGAAGTCTCTAGAGGCTATCAGAAACAAGCTAGGGCATTTTATAAAGATCTCAGATGCTACTCTAAGAGGTAAATACACTTCCTTCGCCCGGATATGTGTGGAAATGGACTTATCTGGGGCACTTCTGGATGCAATAATTTTAGAAGCATATGACAAGGAATGGGTGCAGGCGAAGGACTATGAACACGTCCCATTTAGGTGTCGTAAGTGCCATGAGTACGAGCACCTATACAGGGCCTGCCCATTGAACAAGCTGGAGAGCAATGCAAAAGCCACTACATGCAAGGATCCCGAAGGTTTTACTAAGGTTGGGGGTAAAGGGAAAGGAGGCAAGCGATACCAAAAGAAAATTAATGAAGACGAGAAACCGATTCACAATAGTTTCAAGATCTTAGAAGAAGAAGTTGAAAACAACGGGACAAACCAGGAATTGGAGAATATTCCTATTGAGAAGGAAAGTGATACTAATATGGAGGATATACCAGAAAACAACAAACAAAAGGATGATATGCCAAGCATTATGGAGCTCAATAGGGACCATAAGATGACCCTAAGTGAGGCTGGAATGGAAGACCATGAACTACAAGAGATTCTAGAGAGGGAGAATTTAGATCTAGAAAAGTTTATGGAGCAAGGAATCACCAAAGGGGTAGACTCTCTGCCAAAAGAGGAGTTTGACAGGGTTCAATAGCTCTTCCTCTGGAGATCACAAACGAATTGTTTGGAGTCAAAAGAAACCATGATAGCCAGGAGAATATGGGAGTGAAACGATGGAGGATACACCGATGCATTCTTCCAAGAACCCGGGTAGGAAAAGAGGAAGAAAAACATAGAATGAGTTGTTGACCGAATGTGGGAAACTTATGATTAACTTAAGTAAGACAAGGGATCTTACCAGTTACTCCTTTACAAACCTTTCTTAATGAAGATTACAACCTGGAACATTAGGGGTCTAGGAAGTAAAAGGAAACAAAGAACTCTTAGTAGTAGAATGAAAGAAGAAAAATCAGATATGGTTTTTATTTAGGAAACAAAATGTTCTATGGACAAGATCAGAGAGATACACAGTAAATGGTTAATCAAATATGAGTATCTAGAGGTTAAAGCAGATAACTCGACAAGTGGGATTCTTACTCTATGGGATCCTCAAAAACTTGGAATCCTGGATGTTGAAGCTTCTAGGGACTATTTATCGTTGGTGATTCAACCTTTGGGTGATAAGGAGATCTAAATGATCACTAATGTCTACAGTCCTCAAAAACTAGAAGAAAAACTTAAGCTTCTCACCTCCCTTGAGAAGCTAAGAGAGAGATATCCTGATATGCCCTGGATTCTGGTTGGGGATTTCAATGTGATCAGATCTATTACAGAGAAAAAAGGTGGTACCAGAAAACTAGGCAGAGATTCCTTTGCCTTCCAGAACTTCATGAATAACATGGGGCTAGTGGACACCGAAACAATAAATGGCACTTATACTTGGAATAATAAGAGGGAAGGGGCTTCTCAAGTTGCCTCTAAACAAGATAGATTCATAATCTTAGAGGAACTCTTTCTCAAAGGCCTTGATATGTCAACTTCAATCCTTCCCTTCGGAGGCTTGGACCACTGGCCTGTCTAGCTATGCCCCTATGCCCCTTCACCTCTACCATGTGGGATTGGGCAGCCTTAGTGTTCAGGCAAACTGACAGGGGTAGACTCAACATCACTAACACTTTGAAGAATTGGAGGAAAGAATTCTCAGGTAATGAAATCATTAACAAGGCTTGGACTCTGGTTCCAGGCTTTATTATCTGGGATGTCTGGAAACAACACAATGGCAGGATTTTCAAGAAAAAAACAGGCTCGACCCAGAGCATCATTGTCCAAATTTTATGATAGCTCAAAGATACAGTAGGAGCCCTTATGTGGAAAATTCCTGAGGTCCCTCCTTCGCCCCAGGATGCTCGCATACTGTTGTAGTTGGGTCTCCATTCTCTGGTTCCCCAAGGCACTGTCAAGGGTGTGAGCAAAACAACTGCTGGTAAAGATATCTGGTAGCCTCCTCCTCATGGATTTTTGAAAATCAATATAGACAGGGCCTTTAAGGGCAACCCAGGGATGGCTGGATTTGGCGGTGTCATAAGAGATGAGTAGGGGCGCATAAAGGATATCTTTCACAGTCATTTGGGGACTACCACTAATAACATGGCAGAGCTCATGGCCTTAGAGCAGTGCCTGGAAATCCTGATGGAGTCAAATTTACACAATGCCATCATTGAAGCTGACTTTGAATTGGTCATTAATGCAGCCAAGAAAGTGTGTAATGGAACTACACCTGGAAAAGTGTCGAAACATTGGAGGCTCTCGCAGGCTTTCAGCGTATTCATTCCCACTTGCAAACCCTGAGAACCCTCAGCTTCGTTCATGTGCGAAGAAAAGCCAATATGTTAGCTAATCATCTGGCGAATGAAGGAGCGTTACGTAAGGAAAGCTATATTCAGTATGGTTGGGATTCTATACCCTTTGGTAAACTACGTGATGATCGCCAATGACAGGCAGCCAAAGACATGGCGTACAACCAAACCATGAATAATGAGCAGGAGGAAGACTAGCAGAAGTCCGAGAGCCTAGTTAAAGTGCCGCAGTAAATCCTAATCGTTGATCCCACAATCAATGCTTACGTCATAGCTAACTACAGGGGTAGAGTATTTGGTAAACATCGTGCTAGTTGAAGGGCCGCAGACCATAGGATTTGATGGCCTTCGTTATTGAATGGATATTGGGTTTTAAAAAGGTCGGAGGTTAAGTCTAAGAGTGGACCCGAAGTTTTATAAACCAAGGTTTTATAATCTATATCGGCTCTGTGAAGCGGGTAAGTGTCGTGCAAGTTTTTGATGTGATATCATTGAGGACCGTCGGATCAAATGGATTTTGATCTACGGTGCATGATCACCGTGCAACTTTGTTGATCGAAGAGAATATCAACCGTCTGATTGAAGGTAAGATCGATGGTGGAGATTGAGCGATAAGAATTGGGGAGATTGAGCGACAAGAATTGGGGAGAGATCAACAATCTGAACACTTAGGAATAAGGACCAGAGGTCTAATTTTGTTTTTGTGTGTAAGGTTTTGGTTTTTGTTGACCCTGTCGTTTGTTTATCATCAACAAGTCTATCTTTTGTTGGTCTTTACACTTGTAAAAACGTGTACCATATGTAATCCTTTTTCGGTTAATTGAAGGCTCCACTCTTACTTGACAAAAAAAAATATGACATAATGCTTGTTATTTTTCAAAGTCAATAAAAATATTAAACAAAAATTTGGCATAATGTAAGTGATTTCTCTTTATCTTATATCTTTGAATGACATTTTGTTTACTAATTTTTATCTTCAAGAAATAAAGAAATTATTTTAATGCCCACGAGGCTAAAGATAACCTATGGGACAAATTGCTTTTTCATTTGGTTGATGTATTCAACCCTTTTTCTGTGTAGCTTCAAAATAATTTCTCCCAATGCCTCAACAAACCCCTCGCTAAATAGATTATCCCAAGAGCTAGCTGCCAACATACCTACATAACTTTCCCTGTTGTCTTTGAAGGCCTCACATTCTAAAATGAAATGTTTTTCTGTGTCCACTTTTTCAGAAGAACAAAAAATGCACACTCTTTCCTCCCACACTTCCTTTGGTCTTTTCCAGTGCCATGTTTCACAACGGAGTTGATGAGAATTAGTCCTTAACTGAGCAATAAGAATTTTGGATCTCTAAGAGATATTGGCCTCTATGTATGCTTTTGGTTGATGACTATGAGTGAGATTAAACACTTCAATATAGTACTTTTTCTTTCTTCCTAGCTCCTTATCCCAAGTACGCTTGTGGAACTTTTCCATAACAAAAGCTTTTATCTCTTTGCTGTTTATGGGACACGCGTTCAAGCAAATACCCCATTTACTAAACAATTTGTTGTTTCGTTGCATCCAAATTTTTTGGCTCTTGCACAATCTATCATTAAAGACAACCTTAGGCCATCTACCCTCTTCCATTTGCTCAATTTTTTTTTTTAAATACCTTATGACTCGCACCATAGCAATTGCTTTAATAAGAGCAGTCCCTGTTTCACTTGAGTGGTTTTCGAGTCCCATAACTCTGCCTCTCTACACCTATTTTGAAAAGCATAAAATGCTTTCCAACCCCCCAAAGTTCTTTTCTTTCTACAACCATTCTAGCTTAAATTTTTGTTGAAATCAATTCCGAGATATTTGTAATCCGCAACTTCTTCCAAAATGCTACCTTCAATAATTTTTTATATATCATTATTCTTTTTAAATTTATGCCTTACGGCATTTCATTTGCAACATCAATGCAATTGCTAGTTTAATTTACTTTTAATTTGCCGAAAAATAACCCTGCACAAAGCAATTTGAATCCTTAAAACTCCATTAAAAATATAACCCTCCACAAAATTGATTATAAAAAATACGTGGAAAATACTTCCAAGTTATTATATGCTCAAATTACCCGAAGATCTCCTCTCAGATCCCTCATCCAAACGCTTCGTTTAAAAAAACACCTTGTCCGAACACAACTAAAAGTACCATGTGTCTCCGACGTGGAACCCGCACCAAGCAAACGAAAATTTCATTTATGCTCAACTCTCGCATTACATGAATTCCTAACCGCTGGAACTGCAGGACGTTTTTGGCCCGGAGCCTGTTCAAAATTGAAGCTCTGAGCTAGCTTTGATTGCATCGAATTAAATTGAAGCCACATTTTGCAAAAAAACTGCCCCTGTTATTCATCATTTTTCAAAATATCCGTTTTCGATGAAGAATTTGATGCTCACTTCATCTAAGAATCTGTAAAAATGGCGCCGAAGAAGCAGCAGAAGGGACAGAAGAAGGACGGCAAAGGGAAAAGCGGAGGAGATTCGAAGTCCGGTCCTCAAGTGCGGTTATCGGCTCAAAATGAGCAGAAATTACGCAGGCTGCTGCAAAATAATGACGCGGCGAGTAGAGCATCAGTTCCGTCCTCGTCGTCGTCATCGGCTGCGGGAAATGAGATGGTGATGTCGGAGGCGCAGAGGACTAAAAGGCTTCTCAATATTTACGACAAGCTAGCTTGCGAGGGTTTCACCTCCGAGCAAATCGAGCGGGCTTTGTCCGCACTTCCGGTAACATATCCCATCGCTTCTAAATATTTTAAGCTGGTTTATTTCCGCTTGGCTCTAATCTGCCTCAATTAATTTAGTTGAGAATAATACTGAACAAGCTGGAAACCATCACTAATACCAAAACTTGGGATTCCAAGTCTATGAAATATTAGAAATCCGTTTATGTGCGTTATGATTTACTTGTGCAATCTTCTCAGTAAAAACTGCGGCGTTAATCAATGGATATACTGAGTTGGCTATGTTAAAAACCGAGCTCCTCATGAAATAAACAAATACAGATACATAATCAAAGATGATGAATTCCCCCTTCTTCATTGGACGATCTGACGCAAACCCCTGACCTCAACTCATAGCTCAAAGCCTCGATCAAAGCAAAACAATTCGTATTCATATTATAATATTAGATTCAGTAACATTGAAATTATCTTAATCGGTATATTGTAAAAAGTAATAAATGTCAAATTTATAAATCTATAGTGATTGAATGTAGTGAGGTCATATATCTTTCTATTTTCATCCTCCTGCGAATCATCCAACGGAATGTCATTATTACCATGCCATTACGGGCACCATAATGTCACATTCTATTTTGCTTCTGCTGTGTTTTTGGACGTGTGTTTACTGAGCCAGAGCCACTAAGTTTTACTTGGATTACCTTGAGTAAGGTCATTTAGCATTCTATTCTCATTGTCCCGCAAATCGTCCAAAGGAACAACATCATTACCATGATCTTACATGATATAATCCCACATTCTTTTTCTGCTCTTCTGTGCTTATTTTTGGACGATTGCTCACCGAGCAAGAGCCACTAGGTTTTACTTTGTTCACCTTGAGTGAGGTCATCTAACATTCTACTTTCATTTTCCTGCAAATTGTCCAAAGGATCGTCATCATTACCATGATCTTATGCTCACCATAACCCCACATTCTACTCTGCCCAACTTGTTACTGTGACTATTGTTGAGATAGAAGCCAAAAATAGTGTAGATACATTGAATCTTGTGCCTTTTGTGAGGTAAGGTGATTCTGCTTGATATCCTGATTCCTGAGTGAATTTCTTTTGCATTTGTGAAGTAAGGTGATTCTTTTTGATAGGTGGGTGAATGCTTATTCACTTCAATTCACCACTGCTGCTAATGAATGAGTGATATGCAAATGTGAAGCAAAATGGACCGAGTCTTGTAGCAATTGAGATTTAATGTACATCTGGTATTTTCTGCAAAAAAGGTGGGTTGTGAACTTAGCCACCACAACTACCTGCTAAAAACAAAATCCGTGGGCTTAGACACCAAAGAAACCTATTAACCTAGAGTCTAATCTTTGAAATAAAACAAATTCATAAAATTCAGGTATAAAACAAAGCTTTGTTTTTATGTCACTACATAAAAATAATTGAACTTGACTTTTGATCACTGCATCAAAATAATTTTTTGACTCCTGACATCAATTATCCTCAACTATATTTATCCTCAACTATATCCTTTTTTTTTCGAAGCAAAAATATCTGCAAATTTTATTATGGTATAAACAAAATTTACATCAGCATATGTCTAAGGGCATTCCTGTGGCCTGTAGCCTGAACCAGTAAAAAAGACAGCTACTAGAGGCAGAAAATTGAAATCTAAATGATATTACATTTTGTTCATCTTTCCTTTCTGATGTTAGGATATTCCGACACATAGGAAATAGTTAAGTTCAACTTGGTCTAGTATAGAGTTAGGTATAGAGTTAGGTAAAGTGTGTTTCTTTACCGTTGTACATTTTGTAACTTACAATCCGATGGTCACGATATGTAGTGATCCAACGGTTCACTCTCTCCTCGGTATTACCGACACTTGATCCGTGGCTTGACACCCGATTGGTCCATGAGTTCTATTTAAAGCGCATGGAGGGTCATTGTTCGGGTAATCCGTCTATGAGAGAAAGCTTATGTAATTTTTCATTCTTTGATTAATAAATTGCCTGAAGTGGCCACGTTGGCTCAGGCCGTGGACTGTTTCCCTCTTTGAGGGTTTTAACCACGTCAAAATACTGGTGTATTGATCTGTGATCTGTTTGTGAGCGGTGTCCTTTTGGTGTTTTGTCTGAGGAACTTACCCTGTAAATTCCTACAACTAGCCACACCCCTAGGGGGTCTTATGGCACGAGGCCCACATGAGGAACACAGATTTGTGATGACACATGTTGGACATGAGTCATGTTCACAAAACACATGCCAAACTCATGTTCAACATGTGCCCTAAACATGTCCCAAGTTTAGGACATGTGTCCTAGGAAAAAACACTAAATAGGCGACCTATCCACCTTTTTTACTCATTTCACTCAATAGATTGGATCGTTAAGGGGTTTTGGAGTGTAGCTAAGGGTTCTAGTGTGGTGTTGAAGAGATTGCAAGCGCTAGGCAAGAGGATATGTCCACATGTCTTCAATTTTTTTCTTATAGCATTCTATTTTCTTTCTCATTCTACAAAAATCAATGCTCAATCAACAAGGGCAGCTAGAAAAGCTTAGAGGAAAAGGAGGAATGCCCCTATTGAGATTGTACCCCCACCTTTACATTCATCAACCTTTGCTAGTTCTCCCTTTGTTGGAAGTGGGGTTGTAAGTGCAACGTTAAATGCTAAGAAAAACATTGTTGTAGCAACATGGTAAGCTTAAGGACAAAATTGCTAGGGCTAACACTTTTGAGGGGTCATTCTCCACACTGGTGGACACACTAATTGAATTGGATATAGAGGAAGATGAAGGAAGTTAAAGTAGTGGTAATGATGTTGATTTTGATTATTCTGACATGGAGGACTATCAACAGTCATGAGTTATAAGTTTCTTCCATCTACAATTCTAATATGCCCTATTTTGTATTGGCCATTGGCATTCCACTTATAGTAGCAATGACTCAATGTCTATGTAATACATTTTGATTTTGATGACTCAATGAGAAAACTACAGTTTATGATTCTAATTTCTTGCATATTTTTCATTTGATCATCATTGATGTAGTACTAGTAAATATTAAGTAATAACTAATTATAAAATTATATGATTGAATTTGTATCATCATCATGTAAATGTTTTAGTTTTTTTGAATCTTTGTCTATATTTCTTTTTTAATGTGTAAATCACTAATTTGTTATTTTATATATATCCTTGGTATCATGTCAGATGTGTCCTCTGTGTCCCACATCATCATGTTAGGTGACATAGCTAGCAGCAATGCAAATTTGATGGAAAATTTGACCTCCATTGCAATTACTAGCAAAGGAATCACTTTGGCCAGGATCTCCCAATTTTACCAGACGGACTAGAAGAATTGGCATGAACCAAACCAACATGATTCATTATAATTGGTTATATAAAATTGAATTAAGAGGCGTTATATTAAGTGTAACAAAACTGCTGCAGAATGGACAAAATGAAGTTATTGGGATCTTAATTATATTTGCCTGCTTGCTAAGATCACCAGTAATCCCCACAAGAACACAATCCATTCCTGAAATGATGGAAACGGTTTGCATCCCTCACAACAACTTCTCGTCGAACAATCTTGGAGATAAATTTGGTGGCATTATGGCAGTCAGCACAAACACGAAGGTTCTTCATGATCTGAACAGGGATCCCTGGGCTTGTACTTAAAATCCCAAAAGCAGTGGCCAGTTTTTCACTGTGGCTTGAAAGCATATGTTCCTTCACCTCCTCCTCAACATCATGCAGCACAAAATCAGTGCGAGGCACATACCCTGCCTCCTTCATCAGCCCAGACAAGGTATCCAACATTGCATAGATATTCTCTGATTGAGGATGTGATCCGTCCCCCACATAGAATGCATGAACAGTGTTATCAAGCTCAATCAAGCTGCATCCTGGCGTCTTTTTCAATTGCCCATCTTTCATTACGGTTCTCACCTTGGCTACATCATCCCACCTGCCAGCAGCAGCATAGATGTTGGAGAGCAGTACATGCCATCCTGCATTTTCAGGTTCTAACTCAAAAAGGTGTTCCGCCACCAGCTGTCCAAGCTCAATATTGCAATGAATTCTACAAGCAGCAAGCAGAGCACCCCACACAATAGTATCAGGTTCTAATGGCATCTTTTTGATAAAGTCAACGGCCTCATCCAGATGACCAGCGCGACCAAGAAGGTCGACAATGCATGCATAATGCTCCAACCTGGGTGTAATGCAATAATCATGATCCATAAGATTGAAGTAATGCCAGCCCTCATCAATCAGGCCAGCATGACTACAAGCTGATAAAAGATGTGTAAAAGTGATGTGGTTTGGCCTCAAGCCTGCCACTAGCATTCGAGAAAAAAGTGCAAGAGCATTCTGGCCATGCCCATGCCTTCCATATGCAGCAATGACGGCATTCCATACAAACAAATCTCTTTCATGCATTCTGTCAAACAATTCACTAGCAAACTCTAAACCACCACATTTAGCATACATGTCTATAAGTGCAGTCCCTACAAAAACATTCCAATCAAAACTCCTTCGGATTACATAACCATGGATCCACTTCCCCTGTTGCAGAACCCCTAAGTAGGCACATGCCGTGAGCACACTCACCATCGTGAACGTGTCTGGCCTAGTCCCGGTCTGTTGCATTTGCTTAAAAAGTGTCAAGACTTTGCCAGAATATCCATTCTGAACATGCCCTGCAATCATAGCATTCCACGAAACCAGATCTCTCCTCCCCATCTTCTCAAACAAACGGCAAGCAATCTCTACACTCCCACATTTGGCATACATATCTATGAGTGCAGTGGTCATGACAACATCCAAATCAAATCCAATTCTAATTATATAAGCATGGAGACACTTGCCCTGTTGCAGAGCTGCTAACTGAGCGCAAGCTGGAAGCACACTGACCATGGTAACCGAGTTGGGCATGATATTGTCCGTCCTCATTTTACTTAAAAACCTTAAAGCTTCACCTGCACATCCATTTTGAGCATGCCCAACAATCATTGCATTCCAAGACACCACATCCCGTTCGGACATTTTGTTAAACACTTGGCGTGCATCCTCCAAACATTCACATTTGCAATACATGTTCAACAGGGCATTCCCAACATAAACATCAAACTCTGAGTCAGCCATAATTATGTCATCATGAATCCGCTTACCCTCTTCCAAAGCCAACAGGCCGGCGCACGCCATTAGTACAAATGAAAATGTGAAGTTGTCGGGCTTTATGCCTGCCTCCTGCATTTGATCATACAATACAATGGCTTCCTCATAGGAACCCTTTTTGGCATACCCTCTGATCATAACATTCCACAAGAAAACATCTCGTTTACGTATTCTGTCAAACACTTTGCGTGCATCCTCCATGGATCCCAACATGATATACAAACCCACAAGCTTGGTGGTGAAAAACTTGTTACGATAAAGAGCATTTTTCAGTATTTCGGCATGGAGTTGCTCGAGTTGTTTGGTGTCAGTGCATTCCTGCAACACTGAAACGTAATCAAGGGTTTTAAAATTTATATGCAAATTGTCGCCGTGTAGGGTTTTGAAGCTCTGTTTCTGTGTTGATTTTGCTGTAGTAGCAGCAACATCGCCATGGCCTTTTGCAAGAATATGAATAGGTGTCGAATTGGATTTGTTATTCATGAATTTTGTGTTGTTTGGAAATGGAATAGTTGACAAGAATGGGCTCAAATCCATGGCTGCTACTGCCAAATCCATGAGGGTGAAAAGTAAGAGGGTGTGAAGTCAGTGACTGTGTGAGGATGACATCGTTTTATCCATATCCAACTCCCTGTACATGGGTTTGCTGACTTTGTAAGGAATCCTTTACTCTTAGTTGGAAAAAAAATGCAACAAAACATGTTCTTTCGTAGTTATCAAACCAGAATTTGGAAATTAATGTTGCTTATGTGGCAGAAATCAGAGATTTTGGGAAGAACAGTGCTCTTAAGTGAGATCTAAATAACTCTGACAGTGAAAATAATATAAGAGGAAATTTTGATAATAGTAAAAGTTTAAAAATACAATAACAAAGGTATATTTTATCTTTATTTTTTTATTTTATTATCAAATTTGTTATTATTCATGTACATAGACATCACAGGTAATTTATTATCAAATTTGCTATTATTCATATACATTAGACATTTCACATAGTAGAGATGTAAACTTTTTTATGATTTAATGATTTTAAAATTGAGGGTGTTTGACAATTTTTAAGGTTTCTATTTGATAATAGGAATTTGAATATCACTAATTTTAAGAATTTTTTTTAGTGAAGTATATTTAATTATGGAGTTTTGTTTTGTTATTTGTTTTGTTTTGTTTTGTTTAGTTTTAATTAAGTTTATTTAACTTGTTTTCTTATTTGTAAAATTTTAATATTATAAATTATTTTTATTAATTTAGATGAAATGATTTACATTAATTTTTTGGATCTGAGTGTTAGATGATGAACTCAAGGCATTAACTGTCCCATGAATGCCACTTAGAATAAGGACTCGAGGTTTTGATAACGCCATTAGCATGCCTTCCACAACACACAAGGTTTGAGACAGGGAGCAGGTGGCAAGACCACCTTCCATCTGTAATTATGGTATCAATTGGTCTGGTACACTTGTCTTGCAACATGGCATGATGAACATCACGCTAAATGGCTCAACTCCTAGAGAAATTGTTGTTCAAATTTGCAACAACCCACAGACGGAATCAGAATTGAGTCAACTGGCATTGAGGAAGAGATTGTTGCATACATGGTGCATGACTGTGGGCACCCCTACAAAGGAGGTAGGGGAAGAGGTAGGTGTTAATTTTGGCAATTATAGTAAAATTCCACCTTGAGCTCAAATGACCAAGATAATGATTCCATTGGATTCCTCTTTTCAAGAGGACCAAAATCGACCTAAAGATTGCCCAATTTGGTTAAGCGAAAGTTGAGTTACGAATTATTTTATTCATACATACATTATGGAATGGGTCGACCCTAACCACATGAGTAACTACTTAGGTCAGTCTTAAACCCAAGTGAACCCTTAGGAAATCTTATAAATAGAAGAGGCCTCAAGATCATTTGGACATATTCTCTTCTCTTTTGTCTTGGTTCGCACAGGTTTGACGGAAGGAGTTCGCTCAAGGATCCGAAATTACAAGCGAAAGGTTCGCTTTGGGTTAGGGTCTTCTGGATCTTGGTCGCTGGGACAAAACAGGGTATTCTGGTCCCTGGTCACTGGCACACAAACCTATGAAAGTGACTATAGACCCTTGGACACTGACACAAAGTCTTATGGGATTGACTCTGCGTTTAGAGGCAAATCGGAAGGTTCTGGTCGCTGGTCGCTCACACAGAGTAGTCCCGAGAGTGACCATGACATCAGAGTTGCTCACATAGCTCGACAAGGGAGTGACTTTGGGTATTTGCAGTTCAGTGCCACAGTCACACACATAGAGACCTCCTGGGAGGGACTCTTCAATCACATTTGCTCGCATACTATATTCGTGAGAGTGACCCAGAAGTTTCATTCGCTCGTACACAATATTGATGAGGGCAACCCAGTTCAAATCTAGGGTTTTGACATCTTGGTTTCAATTGACTTTAGTGATCAGGTAGATATGGATTTCTCTCTACTGTTATACATATCTGTAGATCTGATTTGTTAGTTTTCGCTGCAAACATATGTATTGGGCTTGTTGACAGTGACAATAGTACTCAATAATATTCGACACAGTGACAACAGTACTAAAAAATATTCAGCATAGTGACAACAGTGTACAACAATTAACATCAATTTGTGATAGTACATTACAACCATCAGTATGAGGGTTCTGATTCCTAGCATGATTAGATCTGTTTCATATATATCATTATTGTTTTGTTGCATAGACAAAGTTATGGATCATTGTACTCTCTTTTACTGCATCATTTGATGATGATCTAAGAAGAAGAAGATTTGCAAGGGTTTTCCCCATAGTGGGTTTTGCCTTGGTCTCAGACGAATCTTGGTGTCTCTATGTGTATGCATGCTTTCTTCTATTGTTCCTTTTATATTCCGTTGCATTAATGATGATGGTGATGTTGTTTCTTTTTATGTAATTGCATATGCTGATAAATAATGAAGTAGATTTGAATAATGTAATGATGATATGGGGTGAACTTAATGTATTTATAATGAAATGCAACTATCATAGCAAAGAACAATGTCGCCTTAAGAAAAATTAACATGGTATCAGAGTTGGGCTGAAAAATATCCATGGAGATCACCCCGATGATGACACCATCGATGGAAGCAAGAAGAGGATGGTGGAGATCTAAAAGAATTCTAGGGTTTGAAGAAAACCCTAGGCATCTTGATGATTAGGGTTGATGGATTCTATGATGTTAGGGTTGGAGAGAAAACCTTGGTTTATGGAAACTGTATGAGGTATAGTATGGTCAATGAGAAGATGCTCAAGCACTTGTGGGAGATTTAATGAAGCCCTAGATGGGATAATCCCTAGTAGATCTGGTTGGATACTTGAAGACAACATTGGTATATGGATCATGGACAATGATGGCTCTTGAAGATTGGTTCAAGAGAGAGAGGATCACCTCTCATTGAAGATACATATTTCTTTACTTATGATGCTTCTTACTTGTTAGACTTATGGATCTGATGAGTATGCTAGTGCTTGTACTTCCTGCATATGTATATGGATGTTTCTAACCTCCTTGATGAGATGTGATGTGTAGATCCTTCTTGAGGATCATTTTGAGTTGTAGACTTGGAAAGAGACAAAGAGGTACTTGATGATAAGGTGACAAAGTGCTTCGAGTGGCCTATGTCTAAGGAGTAGGTGCTCAAGTATTTGGGATATGCATCGTATGTTGTGTTTCAGATATTGGCTCAGTAAGCCCTAAGGTATGATGAGAATTCCTCTTTCTTTAATAACTCATACATGCATATGAAAGTGAATTGGATCTATGTTTCCTATGATGAAAAGATGCCCCTAGTGTTGAACATTTTAGATCTTATTGATTTTATGAGGCTATCTAATATAGATACATTGATACACTTGATGTTTGGCTAACATCCATGATCTATCTGTTGGATATTTTGATCCTATAAAGAAGGCTAACACCTTGCCTATAGAAAATGATACTCTTAAAAGTTTTCATATAGAAGGATAGCTCATCGACTCCTATACATGAGTCTACTAGTAATGCTTGTTAAAAGCATGATGAAAGCATATGGAAAGATCAATTGACACTCTTGTTGTTTTGATAAAGCTTTATTGAATGGCCTAATCTGATCTCATTGGTCATGAAGTGCATTGCAACCTTGATGTGAGAGGTACAAGTGTAAGATTGATATTCCAGATCTCTTACTGCCTATGGTTTTGTCTTGATGGCATATGGTTAAACTAGATGCAATAACTTGATGGAGTGACTTGACAAAAAATGCTATTGTGTTCATAATATTTAAGATATGATGCTACATATATCTGTTGTTTTGAGTCTAACCTTTGATGAAATATTTATGTCATGATGTAGATGGTCATATGTTTATGATCCAATAGATCTGTTGTTAAATGACTCAAGTTGAGACAAGACCATAGATGTATTGTAGATAACATCAAGATCTGCTAACATGAAAATATTGAATGTTTGCCATAACATGAACATGCAAACTGAACTTGTGTTTGCAAGTGACCAAGACATACATTTAGACATGTCATTATGTTTGTGCTACAAGAGGTTGGCATGATTTGGAATTACTCATATATATGAAAAGTGTTTTATTGTAATGCGTAATAATAACTTTGAATTGATGATTGATATGTGCTTTAACTATAGATCTCTCTACGATAACAATTTGAACTTGACCTAATGACTAGTGATCTAATCTGACGATTGTTGATTTTCCCTAATATCGATACTATAAGGGCATGATGACTTATGTGAGTATTTGGAGATTGGCCTCCTTATTCTTAAAACAATGGTTGGAATAATGATAGTTGTGATTTGGCATGAAAAATGGAACCTGCATGACTCATCCTCAAAGTATGCATTTGCATCTAGTAACAGGATGACTTATATTATGCTTATGAGAATGACTTGATAAAGTTCAAATTGATAATGCATGACTTGTTGGCATGATTTGATATGAGCTCCACCTGTCTCTTGGTTGAAACTATTATTACTATGATAATGATGACTTTGATAATGGTTGTGATTTGGCTTCTAAACTGTGATGAGTTGACTTGTTGTTTATGGTACACCATTGAGTTATGTAAGGATGACTATGTTGGCTTAGTTAGGCATTATGCTTAGAGCATTGTAATCAAGATATGTCTAGATTTGATAGTTATCTAATGAAGTTGGGATGATGAGTTCCAAGGTATATTATGATTTTGTATCTTGATGATCTACTTGTGATAGGTGATGAGCCTCTGATGATTTAATCAGAGGGAGATGGCTTATGAAGCCTGAAATAATGTATCATGGCATGATGAATCGATTTCTAGAATTTGGGAAAGAAATTCCATATTGCAAAGTTATTAGAAAATGTTTTGAATAATGAAAATGAAAATCCTTGGATACTCTGATTTGAAGTTCAAGATGTTGTTGAACTTGACTTGGCATCCAACGGTTGAAGCATTGATGTTCTGTTTTGAACATCCATTTGTATATGCATGATGTGCATAGAACCTTAATGAATTCATAAGTGAGTTGCTTCACTCACATAGAGTTGCTGTCGAACATGCTTTAAAATATATTCATGTGGTATTTCTCCTATGATATGTATTTGCATAGATTTATTGTTGATATTTGAGATTATTGCTGATAAGCACATTTGGATGTTGCTTTAGAATGCAATCTGCCATGATATCTTGGATGAGAGGTCCATAACATGACCAAGGTTGATCATGATGTTACTAACATGGCTAGTTGTGATGCAGGATACATAAGCTCCTTAGAGAGTTGTTTGAGCATGATTTAGATATGACATGGATACAATGGATACATTGTGATGATCCGATTGGCAGTGAGTTCCATATTTATATTTGGGACTGAGATACTCTCATATATTGAGATAATGTAGTTGTTTGAAACAAGCTCAAGCTTGTGGTTGGCACCTCCTTGAGAGGGAGGATGATTATGGTATCCTTTTGTGATTTATGTGATTATATATGATATGACATGATATTTGATTTAATGTTTTGTATGATAAGGAAATAACTGATATTGAGACAAGAAGATGGAAGATATTCTCTCAAAGGAATCTTGGTTTTCAGAGAGCATCCCCTCCAGATGAGGGGCAACGCTGATCAAGGACATTGAGCCAACTCATCCTACTTTGTTTGAGCTCCTAGGGTGAGGAATCAAGATGGAGGGCTCTTGGGGTTGAGGGAACTCTAGACAATAGGGCTTTACCCTATCTATATAGGGAGTTACCCCTATCTGTTACCCATAGGGTTAGAGTTGTATCTCACCCTATCTTGGTCTTAACAGAGTATACCCCAGTTGGCATCATTCCCACAAGTCAAGCTTGTTGGGAATATTACTCCTCGTTTGGCCAATGAGTTAAGGGTATTCTTGGGGGTGTACAACCCAAGGCTATTATGATGCAGGTGTTCTACCACATGACTATTTTGGGTCATCGATGGGGAGATCAATAGGCAATAAGATGGGTTGAGATGATCCATGGGTTGACATGACCCGATATGATTCCAAGTTGAGGGTATATATCCCTGATGAAATTCCAGGGTTGAGCATTTAATCCCCTATGTGATGAGGTATCCTATTGCTCGGTATGGGTGGAAGCTATTTCTCCCTGATGTGATTCTAGGTTGAGATGTTCTCCTTGATGATATGCTCTTCGATGAAAACATTCCAGATAGTAGCTGACTGAAAAAGAGTCCAAATAACATCTTGATGGATAGAGGGTGGTAGCTTGAGCTCCCCTCCGGTATCAAATTTTTCTTCTTCTAGATCCGAGAATGTTCAGCATATGAGCAGGAACAATAAAGAGATAAGCAGAAATATGCAAAGGATAGATCGAGATATACAATGATGATTTGTGATCATGAGACACTTGCGATGGACATGGCACAACAATTACATAACATAGATTATTTGTGATGATACGTGATGACACTCAAAGATTCTAGAATGACATATTGTTCGATGGATAGATATTGGCAAGTGGAATTCTCCCTAGTTGAGAGGGAGTGTTAATTTTGTCAACTACGGTAAAATTCCACCTTATACAACTAAAATTACTGAGATAATTATTACATTGGATTCCTCTTTTCGAGAGGACCAAAATTGATCTAAAGATCACCCAATTTGGTTAAGTGGAAGTTGAGTTATGAATTATTTTATTCATACATACATTCTGGAATGGGTCGGCCCTAACCACATGAGTAATTGCTTGGGTAAGTATTAACCCCAAGTGACCCCTCAGGAAATCCTATAAATAGAAGAGACCTTAAGATCATTTGGACACATCTTCTCTTCTCTTTTTTCTTGGTTCGCACAGGTTCAACGAAAAGAGTTCGCTCAAGGGTCCGAAATTACAGGCGAAAGGTTCACTCTAGGTTAGGGTCTTCTAGATCTCGGTCGCTGGCACATAACAGGGAATTTTGGTCTCTGGTTACTAGCACACAAGGCTACGAGAGAGACTATAGAACCTTGGAGGCTAGCACAAAGGCTTATGGGAGTGACTCTGGGTTTAGAGACAGATCGAAAGGTTCTGGTCCTCGGTCGCTCGCACAAAGTAGTCCTGGGAGCGACCAAAACATTAGAGTCGCTCACACAATTCAGCAAGAGAGCGAATTTGGGTCTTTGTAGTTCAGTTCTAGAGTCACACACATAGAGACCTCTTGGGAGAAACTCTTCAGTCATAGTCGCTTGCATATTGTATTCGTGAGAGTGACCCAGAAGTTTCAGTCACTCATAGACAGTGTTGATGAGGGCGACCTAGTTCAAATATAGGGTTTTGACATCTTGGCTTCAGTTGACTTTAGTAATCAGGTAGATATGGGTTTCTCTCTACTGTTATATAGATCTGTAAATCTAATTTGTTAGTTTCCACTGCAAACATATGTATTGGGATCATTGATAGTGACAATAGTACTCAATAGTATTCGACCCAGTGATATCAGTACTTAGCAGTATTCAACACAATGACGACATTATAAAGTAGTTGACATCAGTTTGTGACAATAAATTACAGCCATCAGTATGATGGTTCTGATTCCTAGCATGAGTAGACCTGTTTCATAGATATCATTATTGTTTTGTTGCATAGACAAAGTTATGGATCATTGTACTCTCTTTGGCTACATCATTTGATGATGATCTAAGAAGAAAAATATTTGCAAGGGTTTTCCCCATAGTGGGTTTTTCCCTGGTCTCAGACCAATCCTCATGTCTCTATGTGTATGCATGCTTTCTTCTACTGTTCCTTTTATATTCCACTGCATTGATGATGACGGTGATGTTGTTTCTTTATATATAATTGCATATGCTGATATATAATGGCGTAGATCTGAATAATGTAATGATGATATGGGGTGAACTTAATGTATTTATGATGAAATGCAACTATCATAGCAAAGAAAAATGTCTCCCTAAGAAAATTCAACAGTAAGCCTCCCCTCCCACCTTGGCATAGACAGGATGATGAACAATTTGATAGTAGCATCCTCCATTGATATCACAGTATGGTAGTTGATGTGGAAGCTCAGGAGCTTCATGTCACGAGAGGTCAATTCTGGGCTTTGCACATTCTTCTTGGTCGACACTTTAAAGACCAGGAGGACGTGAAGGTTTTGCTTGAGGGCAATGTTATGGATCTAGATTTCCACCTGCACCATGCCAAAGCTACAACTTCAATTGAAACAGTGGATGAATCTTCCTTGCACTCCCCAACTCAAACCACCATGCATCATGCTAGGCTTCACAATCCATCACCCAAGCATCAACAGCCTCACGGAGACTCATAAATCACTCTAGCTAGCTTGGGTGCCTCGAGCAATAAGGGTGGCCATGTTAGCAACCACAATATTGCACCTTCCCCTTAGAAAATTCTGCAACCAACAACATTTGGTTAGCCTGCTTCCATGGGGCACCTCCTTCCCGATGACACAAGTTATTACAAGCGTTACCCAATAGCCTTGGAAGACCCTCTAGAGCATTGGTTGGGCGAAGCATGACTCTCAAGGTAGTTTTCCATGCAACCACCACATAATGTCTCAATGCTTTTTAGGTTCATTTCCCTCTAGTTTTGTATGTAATGATGCGAAGAACTTGCCAAGAGGAAATTTGGTTTCTCCTTTTTGGGTAGGCGTTTCTTCTTGTTTTTTCACTTTCTCGACTCTTAGCCTCATGGCCTCTAAAAATGGTTGGTTTTTGTGGGGCCTCAAAGCTCCACTGCATATAATTTTTGTACAACAATTGTAATACAAAGGCTTATAACTTACAAAAAAAGAAGAAGATTTACATTAATTAATTTTATTATTATAGCTTTTCCTTAATAAAAAAAAGTAAAATAACAAAAAAAACTTATATAAATATTATTTAGGTTAATGAAAATTAATTCTGGACATTTTATAAATAAAAAACATATCATTAAACTTGTGAAATTCATAATGAATTTAGTAGTTGGGCTCACTCAAAATGGGATTTAAAGAAAGTACAATAAATTTAATGTTTTATGATTTCCACCACAAAAATAAAAATGGCGTTTAAAATTTATATAATATGTTTTTTTTTTTCATAAATAAAGAATTAGTAATTTTATTGAGAGAAACAAAAATACAATGGTAAATGTTGAGAGAGCATTCTAAAATTACCTTTACAATTATAGCTTTAGCTACCAGATGTGCCACATGTAGTTGTAAAATTTTCTTCAAATAAATTTAGATTAGGATTTATACTTATGAAGCATTGTATATAATCATCGTCAAAATTTACAATAAAGTATAGTCATTTGTATACACTGAAAGAGTTCAAACAATGTTTTGAAATGAGTTCACCATGTCTTTCCATAAAGAGATATCGGTCATAGAGTTCAATAGTTAGCAAAGGAAATTTAAAACCAAAGAGCATGAACATATTTAAAGAGTGCACATGGGTGTTGTTAGTATCCTCTAGATCTGATTTTCCAATGCCACTTTGATCCTTAGATAGACTATCTACGTCATTGATTCTCTCCCTATAAACATGAGTAAAATAAAAGTGAGTGAAGGATGATTTCAATAATGTCATGAAAAATGGGATGTGGAGTGAAGTCGCACAAATTGAATTATCCTCTCATATATTGAATCATAAGTAGTAAGTCCCTATAAATTTGAATTTGAGAAATGCCTTGTTGATGAGCTAGTGTTAAGATCAATTTAGAGCCATGAGTAAACAAAATTTATGTGTTGTGGCCCAATCCAACATTAAAAGAGATTTTGTGAGGGTGCGATAGATGTAGAATCCCCATTCCCTAGCTTTAGAGGGGATCCCTAGTAGGCTCCATAAATAAAAGTCCAAGGAAGATATTTGTTTATGACTTCTTTTGGGGAGTGTTTTGAGATACATCTTTCCTTTAATTGAGGAAATGTAGAGAGGATATCTAGACTTTGGACAACACATTTCAAAGGCAAGGTGTCCTTATCCTCAAAGAAATTATATTTTCAAGTTGGCCAGATTCCCCCTGCTAAAGTTAGAGGAAGAAATATGTACCTCTTTGTCGCTTTGTTCATACATTAGCTCAGACTGGGCTTCTTCAATTGAGCTCCCCTTCTAAGAATTGTTAAAACTAGTGAAATGATCTATTTCTTGCTATACTTCAAGAGTATATGAACAAGTCATAATAAGGCAAGAGTTCCTCATAACTTATTTTTTGAAGGATGCCTAGTGTTAAGGCTTTGTTATTTAGCAACAACTACATAAAGAGTTTTGTTTTGGATGGACATTTGAATTTCTATAGAAGCCTCAACCAATAAGGTTTATTGATGCCATTACCCTGAAGAGAAAGACCTTATATCCAAGTATGGGATCATAATTACCTATAGGATTGATAGACCAAATGAGTTGATCTTCTTGATTAGTCAAAATTATGAAGCAATTTATTAGTTTTTGAGTATAACATTCCCAAATGTTTACATTCCAATCACATAATCCAATCTCTTCCTAAGAAAGCCACCATTGTGGCTTATCCAAATTAATGACTCCCTCAGCTACCTATTTGAGAGTATGGTAATAATGACTTTTCAAATCCATAACTAGATGCTATGAGAGCCTATATGCATCATTGCTACCAATCTAGGGGTCCAGGCCAATTTGGACTTTGTTTTCTCTGCCAATTGTCTATCGAGGGGAAGGACAAAGCCATCACTTTCCATATTATTAACACATTTTGAGAGTGTCAATGTAACAACCACATGTTAAGTTTCCATGTAATAAATGGGCATTATAAAAACAAAATAAAACCAAGATCATGGGACATGTATTCCAAGTTGAATGAAGGGAAAAACATTATATTTTGATCCACTTGCGGTTAATTACTTTGGCTATGGAAAGTGGCATTGTAAAAGGATAAATGAAATAAATGACAATTTAATATAAGAAATAAAGGAAAACAGGAGAAAAGGAAGATGAAGAGACAAGCATACACATGCAAGGAAAAATGAAGGAAAAGGAAAAGAAAAAGAAAAAAAATTGGGAGAGACATCATTATACCATTATTCATTTTTGGAAAAGAGCAAGAGAGAACACTGCAACAAGGGAGAAACAAGAAAGGGAGAACTTGGACACAAGGAAGACACAAGCAAGCAAGCAAGGAACACAAAGAGAAGACTGGACAACAATGAGCAAGGGTAGGAATCAAGCAAGGAAAGAGTAGCCATCAAGAGGATTTTGGAGGTAACAAGTTGTTGTTTGATTATCTTGTTGGGATGTTAATGCATGGTTTATGAAGTGGTTTATTGGTCATGTTGTTGTCATTGAAATGGGATTTTCCTGGATTAACAATGATGTACAACCTTGCCTTTGCCATTTCCTAGATAGCCATGGTAGTGGGTTTTCATTTTGGTTGAACTTTGGATTATCGATGGATTTAGATCTAGTTGAGGTGGTCTCAAGAAAATCCCAAGGGTTGAGGGTGGAGATGGTTTTCTCCAGAAAGCTCTTGACAGATGGGTGGAGACAAGAAAGTTACTCTAGGTATGGTGAAGAAATCTTGAGGCATCCAAGTTTGTATTGGTTTGGGTGATTTCTGGACTAGTTTAGGTGAAATCCTTGTGGCTTGAGGGTGGAGGTGGTTTAAACTTTGGATTTCTTATTGGGCTGTGTTTGGTTTATCCCATGTGATCCCACATTCATGTTTGTAATATGGCACATGGGTGGCTGAAAGAAAGCTTTGGTTTAGTCCAATCTATTGTTAGGTGGTACGTGGAAGTCACTAAATTGGTTGTACTATGCATATGTTATTATGTATTATTTCTTATTGATATCAATAAGCACAAGTATTGGTTAATGTGTTGATTTTAGGACTAGCTTGTCATGGATTCATTATGTTTAAATGTTGGTTATATGCATGGTACATTTGTATTATATGATGTGCTCTTGTTATGGATCTTATTCATGGTTTAATAATTTATTGACTGATTATATGAATGCATGAACTAACAAGTGTTTTTTGTAGCTAGCTTGGGAGGGCAGTAAGCCTTCTTGATGAACATTTGATGAAACAATGAACATATATACATTCATGACCTACAATTATTATGTTTACCAAGTTTTTGTATAAATGGTTAATGTGTGTTGGCAAGATTGGACAAGATCCAAGCCTAAGAATAGATTATGCAGACTTGTGATTATCATTAACAAGGTTCTGGAAAATTCTAAGGAGACCTAGGTTGTTCTCCTGTAGGTTAGCCCTAAAAATATGGAATTGAGTCTGTGGCTACAGAAACAGAAGTGAGGAATCTCCACTACAACTGCATGGAGGCTGAGTTATGCATGTGACTAGAGCCCTTTGGATGCACTGGCAAGACTGCATGCATGCAGCTGGGCTGTAAAGCTTGGTTGAAATTTGTTCAAACTCAGAGAAAAGGTCACTTGTGGGAAGTGTTTGACATTTGGGTGATCAGGTGTCTTTGAGTGTTGCAGTAAAATTTGTACAAGTTGGTAAGTTAGGCCCCATTTCCATAACTGGATTTTGGATTTTGGGTCATGCATAGTAAATCTCAATTCATGTTTACCTTGGTAAGCTTGTAGAAGTGGGTAAATGTGGGGTGGGGTGTTACAGAGTGGTATCAGAATAGGTTCACAATAATAGACCTCAAGGTAAATGAAGATTGTTATGCACGCATGTTAGTTATCTATGTTTACCATGCATGCATGCCAACTATTTATTGTTATTGTTATTATATCCATGTACATGATATGCTTCTATCACGTTAATAGGGATTAACCTGTGAAAATGAAATAGCCTCACTGGAAATAAATTAAGGTAATGCTTTTGATTATGCTTTTATTTAGATAACAATGGCATATTGCAGGAAAATGGAAGGTCAAGAAATGAAGAGTAGAATGGTGGATTACAGTTCATATGACTCCTTGTATAGGCCCGAAGAGAAATTAATAGGATGGGAGAGATTAGTTGAACAATAGGGAGGGGGAGACTCTCCTCATCTAGCAGATACATTGAGAAGTTTTAAGGCAAAGATTATAAGTTTCAAAGAAGATAATGAGAGGTTGATTGAAGCCCAGGAAAGGCTTGCTAAAGCTCAAGAAAAGAAAGCCGAGGTCAATGCAGTTATTCTTCAAAGCCTTTCAGATTTATGAAAGTAGGGACAATTGGGGATCAATCATAGAGATAGGTAGGAAGAAAATACTAATGGTGCGGATGGAAGCCAGTATCATAAGAGGTACAAGATGGACAAGGATGATACAGTAAAGAGTGGAAGACTCTTGGATACATTTGACAGGAGGGCTAGAATGCATGGATTTTATTCAAGCTTAACTTCTAGGAGACACCATCACCATCACCGTTAGCATCATTATAGGAGGAGTGAGAGGGGTTATTTTCCAGAGGAATTCAAGAAATCCAAGCTTCCTACTTTTGGTGGTGAGATGACCAAGTCAAAAGATGTAGAAGCATGGCTGCTTGGGATGAGTAAATTTTCTAGCCTTCATGATTACTTAGAGAATATGAAGGCTAAGATAATTACTTTCAGTCTCAAAGGAAAATCATATATCTGGTGGGAAGATGTTAAGAATGTCAGAGGCATCAAGGAAGAGGAGTTGACTTTGGAAGAAATTGAAAGACTTTTTAGGAAGAAATACTTGTCTGAGAGGTATTATGATGGAAAGGTCGAGGATTTATATGAGCTTAGGATGGGTTCCATGATAGATGAAGAATATACAACCAAATTTTTAGAGTTGTTGAGATATGTGCCCTATCTCAAGGATGAGAAAGAAAAGATCCAAAGTTTCATCAAAGAATTGTCATTATCATTCAAAGACCAGATTGAGTTTGATGAGCCTTAGTCATTAGAGGAAGCCATCAGGAAGTTGAAGCATTTTTATGAATACTCAAAGCGCAAGGTTGGGTTCAAGCGTGATTGGTGTTGAAAAATGTGTAACTAGGTTCGATCTTCATAAGTATAAAATGTATTCTTGTAAATTATAAAATGTAAATACAATATTATTATTATTGGAGCATGGGTTTCATGCTCAAGTTATTTTATTTTATAGGTCAAGCACCCATTGAGTGCTTCTAGGGTTTGTCCTAGGTATAAGAGTCATTGTCATATATTGAAGACCCATGGGCACATTGTAAATTGTAAATAAAAGATTATTTTGTATTTAAAGTGTCAAAATACTTCCAAGATCAAGTCGGCCTACATGAAGAGCACGTCCACCCTTGGAAGAGCCTATATATAAAGAGGAACTCGTCCTCCATTAGACCACTCACTCATGTCTTGATATGCAAACAAGTAGAAGAGAAGAAGTTGAAGAAGGAAGTGCGAATAAGAGGAAGTCAAAGTGTTCTGGGCCTTATCTATCTCTCTTGTGAAGATTGAAGTTAGGGTTTACGCGCTGGGATCTTCTGTGGTTCAATCTTGGAAGAAGAAGAGACATGAAGGAAAAAGGAGGTCTATTAGGGTATCTTATTAGAGCTAAGGCTCAAGGCAAGGAAAGCGAAGTCAAGAGGAAGGTTATTAGAGGGAGATCGAAGTCTCCAAGAGAAGCATCAACAGTTGCTGCTGGGCAGAATTTTGGATCTACTAGAGAGGTCGAAGATACTGCAGCATGAGGTTGTGGTAAACTTGATCTTGGAGGGTATTTGTTTGAGTCTCTAAGTCATGGTATTTGTCAATTGAAGAATATATTAGAAGAGAAGATAATTAAGGGTTTTCCCCTCAAGAGGAGGGGTTTTGGCCCTAGCTTATAGCCTATATACTGTGTCACTATTCTTATTGTTTTTGGTAGTTGTTTGATGTATTTCAAATTGGAATAATAATGAACAAAGCTAATAAGTAAAAGGATAACACAAACAACTATCAAAGTAGGAGAATTAACATATTCATTGCCCTATTGAATTCGCAACATGGTATAAAAGCTTTGGTTCTCTAAGGGCATAATGAAGATCTCCTCCACAATGAAGAAGGTCATCAGGAAAGCTGCAAGCCATCTCAAGAAAGGTATCAAGGAAGCATGGACTTTCTTATTCTCTTCAAGGAATACATCATACAAAGAAAGGGATGAAGGTCTCTTCTCAGCTCTCTCTGGTACATTCCAAGATGAAGACATATGGGTAATTGATAGTGGTGCATCAAGGCACATGACTGGCCATTCAAAGCAATTGAAGACCTTATCAAAAGGAAAATCTGCTTACTTTGTGGAACTTGGAGACAACAAAATCTATCCTGTGAAAGGCATTGGATCAACTTCCATAAAAATTGAAGATGGAACAACATCCACCTCAATAACATTCTATTTGTTCCAGGTTTGCACAAAAAATTACTTTATATTTCAAGTTTAGAAGACAAAGGAGATAGAGTAGCCTTCATTGATGCAAAATTAGTTGTTTGGGGAAAAGACTCAAGCATAGATCGAGCTAAAGTTATTGGTATCTGAGAAGGAAGGATTTACATATTAGTATCTTCTGTAGACCAAGCCCTAGTTCACACTTAGATTAGTCCATGTGAACTTTGGCATCGAATATTTGGTCATCTACATTTCAAAATACTTCCAAATTTAAGTTCATAGTAGATGGAATCTCGAATCTAAAGGAGGATCATGAAGGTGTCTGCAAGGGATGTGCATTGGGCAAGAATACCAATAGACCATTTGGAAGTAGTGCTTCATGATCAAAAGAAATCTTGGATCTCATTCACTTTGATGCTTGTGGCCCTATGACTCCAAAATCACTTGGAGTCTATCTATATTATGTCACATTCATAAATTATCATTCAAGAAAGACATGGGTTTACTTAATGAAACTAAGGATGAAGTATTTACAAAATTTCAAGAATTCAAGGCGGAAGTGGAAAACCTTACAGAAAGAAGAATCAAGATACTAAGATATGATAGTGGAGGAGAATATACATCCAAAGAGATTACAAAATTCTGTAAGGAGGCTAGGATTAAGAGGGAGTTGCTAGTCCCATATAATCTCGAACAAAATGGAGCTACAGAAAGAAAGAATAGATCCATTGAAGAAAGTGTGAAAGCAATGTTACACGATCAAGATCTACCCAAATTTTTGTGGCGAGAGGCAACAAAGACAACGGTCTACATTCAAAATCGATGTCCTCACAGATATCTAGATAAAAAATTCCAGAAAAAAGGACCGATGAACCCTACAATGATACTTTGTGATAACACTAGTTGCATTCGTTTGTCTAAGGATCCATTATTTCATGGAAAGACACAGCAAATAAACAACAAGTATCACTATATTTGAGAGCTAGTACAAAATGGTGTGTTGCAGCTACAATATATCTCCATTGATGAATAGGTAGCTGACATATTGACAAATTCACTTCTAAACAAGAATCTTGTATACTTAAGAGACAAGCTTGGTTTGATTGATTTGTCCTCCCTAATTGAGAGGGACAGATAGATACAATATTCTTGTCTTCACGTGGGAAGAAAGAATGGAGGATTGGGTAACCATTTGGCATTCAATACTCTTTGAGAATGTGGTAGGGAATTCAAGACAAGAGTAGTCATGGACTGATATTCTTTGAAGATTAGCTTACCCAAGATAAGAATATTCCAATGGAAGGTCATACTACGTGAACACCCAGGTGGATTATGTACCTTGAGAGACAATGATGATGGTGTCTATAAATCATTGGTCTCGTCAGCATTGTGCTTTGATCTTGTGGAGAGATAGAGTTATTAGTCAAGGCCTTGCTATGTGACAATGCTAATTAATATGATGCTAGACAGATGGGTTACCAATCTGACTCTTCTTATTAAGTCTCTTCAGATTGAGAATGACCATGTACCTCTTATTAGTACCTCCTTAATTAAGAGGGAGTGTTGAAAAATGTGTAACTAGGTTTGGTCTCATAAGTATGAAATGCATTCTTGTAAATTATAAAATGAAAAGAAATTATTATTATTATTGGAGAATGGGTTTCATGCTCACTTTCTTTTGTTTTATAGGTCAAGCACCCATTAAGTGCTTCTAAGGTTTGTCATAGGTATAAGAGTCATTGTCATATATTGAAGACCCGATGGGCTCATTATAAATTGTAATAAAAAAAAATATTTTGTCTTTAAAGTGTTAAAATGTCTCCAAGATCAAGTCGGCCTAAGGAGTTGCCAATTCGGCCTACATGAAGAGCCACATCCACCCTTGGAAGAACCTATATTTAGAGAGGAACTCGCCCTCCATTAGAACACTCACTTATCTCTTGATATTCAAAGAAGTAGAAGAGAATAAGTCGAAGAAGGAAGTGCGAAGAAGAGGAAGTCAAAGTGTTATGGGCCTTATCTATCTCTATTTTGAAGATCAAAGTTAGGGTTTCTATGCTGAGATATTTTGTGGTTCGATCTTGGAAGAAGAAGAGAAGGGAATCAAAGCGAAGGTCTGTTTGGGTATCTTATTATCCATAAGACTCAATACAAGGCAAGTGAAGTCAAGAGGAAGGTTATTAGAGAGAGATTGAAGTCTCCAAGAGAAGCAACAACAGTTGCTGGGGGGCAGAATTTTAGATCTACTAGAAAGGTCGAAGATATTGTAGCAGGAAGCCATGGTAAACTTGATCTTGGAGGGTATTTGTTTGAGTCTCTAGGTCATGGTATTCGTCAATTGAAGAATCTATTAGAAGAGAAGATAATTAAGGGTTTTCCCCTCAAGAGGAGGGGTTTTGGCCCTGCCTTGTAGCCTATATATTGTGTCACTGTTCTTGTTGTTTTTGGTAGCTGTTTGATGTATTTCACATTGGAATAATAATGAACAAAGATAATAAGTAAAAGGATAACACAAATAGTTATCAAAGTAAGAGAATTAACATATTCATTTCCCTATTGAATTCTCAACAACTAGAAGGGTAATGAGAAGACTAAAGCAAAATGGTTCAAGAAATGAAGAATATCTTAGGATGCATGTGACAAGGAAAATATGGCACCTCATAAGAAGTGCAATGCATCTGATAAAGGACTTGGGTCTTAGCCTGCAGAGCAGCAGAATAAAGGTTGTGGCAAAGGACCATTGAAGTGTTGGATTTGTGGTAGAGATCATCACAAGAAGGATTGTCCATTGTATCAAGGGGGCACGAACAACTGGGGATGTAGGCCATAATATTCCCTAGATTTATGCAACAATTGATAGTAGGCATGAAGACCACCAAAAATCCATTATCGATATGGAAGGTAAGCTTTGTGATCAAGTTGTTTCTATTTTGATTGATCCTGGATCGAATTATAGCTATATTATTCCTAACCTGGTGGATCAATGTTGTTTGAATAAGGAAGTGCATGTAGAATATTGGTTGGTGCAATTGGCTACATGGTACAAGAGAAGATTTCATCATTAGGTGAAGTCTTGTGCATTTGAGCTTAATGGAATGCCTACAACCAAAAATCACAATTTTCTTCCTTTGGGTTCATATAACATGCTTATGGGAATGGACTGGCTATTTATTCATAGGATCAAGATAGATTTCTATGAGAAGACCATTGAATGCTGGATGATAATGGAGAAAAAAGTCTTGAAGAGAAAAATAATCCTACATTAGTGAGGATGGTTACAACCATGCAATCTAAGCGCAACCATAGGAAAGGATGTTTATTGTTTGCGGTACATGTTTCTAGTGACAAAGCGAAGGATGATGAGGATGGTGAAATCTTGAGGAGGTATCCTATCTCGCAACAATTTCAAGATGCGTTTCCTTTAGAGATTCTAGAGATGTTGCCTCATAGAGAGGTGAATTTCTCTATTGATTTGATACCAAGAGCAACACCAACATCTAAGCCACCATACAGGATGAGCATGCCCGAGTTGGTGCAATTGAAGTTGCAGCTTAAAGAGATACTTGATAAGAGATACATAAGGCCAAGTATATATCCTTGGGGTGCAGCAATGTTGTTTGTAAAGAAGAAGGACACTACTCTCAAATTGTGCATTGGTTACACGTAGTTGAACAAGGTGACTATCAAGAAAAGGTATCCATTGCCTCAAATTGATGATTTTTTGATAGTTGAAGGGAGCAACAATGTTTTTGAAGATTGATCCGAGATCAAGATATCATCAGGTGTGCATCAAAGAATAAGACATCTACAAGACTGTATTTCGTATAAGGTTTGGGCACTATGAGTTTGTGGTGGTTCCTTTTGGTCTTACCAATGCTCCAACCACCATCATGTGTATAATGAAAAATGTGTTGTGCCCTTAACTAGATAAGTTTGTGATAGTCTTTGTTGGATTGGTATATTCAAAGAATGAGGAGGAGCATGTAGAGCACCTAATAACAATATTGATATTGTTGAGAGAGCATACGTTCTATTACAATCTCAACAAGTGTAGCTTCTTTTAGTCTCAGATTCATTACTTGGGACATATGGTTTCCATGGAAGGGATAATAATGGATCGAGAAAAGATTAAGACTATCATGGAGTGGCCAACTACGAAGAATGTGGATGATGTCAAATAATTCATGGGACTAGTAAGTTATTACAGGAGGTTCATCAAGAACTTCTCTAAGATTGACTATCCTATCACATCTTTGCAAAGGAAAGGAAAGAAGTTTGAATGCACTATTGAGTGTGCAACTAGTTTTGATCAATTGAAGCAATAAATTACCAATGCTCCGATGTCGAGGATTGCAAATCCTGATAAAGACTTTGTGGTTTGTACAAATGCTTGTAAGGAAGGACACTTGATGCAGGAAGGGTAGTTGGTTTGCTATGAATCAAATAAGTTGAATGAGCATGAGCAAAATTATGTGACTCATGATATTGAGTTGGAAACTATCATTCATGCGTTGAAGATGTGGAGATATTATCTCCTTGGCATGAGGTTCGTTTTGATGAGTGATCATAGTGGACTGAGATACTTGTTTGAATAACCCAATTTGAATGCAAGGCTAGCTAGATGGTTTGTTACTCTCAGTGAGTTTGAATTTGAGATTAGGTACATCAAAGGAAAAGAGAACCAGGTTGCAGATGCTCTCAGTAGGAGAGTGCAAGTGAATCATATTTAAGCTGTGAGCTCTTATGGGACAAATTTGAAGGAGAAGATCTTGCATTCATGGCAGCATGATAATAGGTAACAACAAATAAAGTAAATATTTCAACAACAATTAAGGATGAGGAGTATCATCTTACAGTAGATGGCTTGGTTAGATTCAGGAGCAGGATCTATGTGCCTAAAAATGTTGAATTGAAGAAACTTATTTTGAGAGAGTTTCATGTCAAGCCATATTCAAGCCATCCAAGATACCATAAGACTTTGACATCTATCAAGAAGTTTTATTACTAGCCTAGTTTGAAGAAAGAGGTGGTTGAGTTTGTTGCTAAGTGCTTGGACTATCAATAGGTGAAAGTTGAATGTGTTGGAAAATCCATATAGATGACAGTTAAATGATTTTCCTCTTAATGAAATTAACTTGTGATATTTTCATTATTACTGTTCGTTCTCTTTATATCTTTTCTTATCATCAAGATTAATACCAAGTAACAAATAGAAGAGAACACAAGATATAGGCATGCTGCCAGGGCAAAACCCCCCTCGAGGGAAAAAACTCGGTCACAAATTCTTCCTTTAGTAGATTAGAGATGAGATGACCAAGACCCTTACAACTTAGACTCAAGACTCCTCCATCAAGGCATCCTCCTTTCACTGAGTTTCCATACCATGATCTATGTCACCCTGCTAACTTTGCTTTCTTGTCACTTTGTTGTACTGAGACTTCTTCACCAAGATTTCAACACTGTCATAGAGACCTCACTGTGGTAATATCGAATTGAAGTGGCACCAATATATGAGAGGATATTGACGAACTATGAGTGCATGATAACAAGTTTTGAGAGCACTGGACTGTGGGAGTATCACTTGAACTGTGGTTACACCAAAAGTATCTAAACCAATCCCTGTAATGCCACCGAAAATTTTGAAAAGTCTTGTCCAAACTTCTGTCCTAAGATCACTAAAAAGTTCCACAGAGACCACATAAAATTTCTTTGAAGTGCAAATTGCTTAGATAATGAAATGCAAAAATCTCAGTTGGGTATATATAGTATTTTTTCCATTTAAATGAGCCGACATGATAATTTTGAAGAGCAACGTCACTGAATTGAGACGACATATTGATATACAGTTTTGAGGTTGACTAGAAGAGAATTATTTCAACAGTAAGGAGACTTAACTTGATGGAGGAGTCTTCAACTTGACTTTGACAATAACCTAAAGTCTACAATGGAGGCTTAACCTATGCATTTTACCCAAGCATGAAACCCATGCTTTAATAAGTCAATTCAAAAATAATAAATATTGTTTTTGCTTTGCTTTTTGACAAATATATTACAATATGACTCAAATACATTAAATGAAGACTGGACCTAGTAACATTTTCCAATAGAATGCATGCATCTAGCTAGTTTGTTATAGCCTATTCCGATATCAGAATGGAAATGGGAGGTCATTTCCATGGATTTCATTATAGGATTGTCGAGGACATCAAGGCAATATGACTCCATCCTAGTTGTGGTTGACAAGTTGAGCAAGGTAGCTCAATTCATTGTAGTGAAGTCTACTAATTCAACTAGTGAAGTGGATCAAGTATCCATTAAGGAAATAGTGAGGTTACATGGATTTAACAAGATAATTATATCAGATAGAGATTCCAAGTTAACTTTCAGGTTTCGGAAGGAGTTTTTTGGAGGCTTGGGATAGAGTTAACCTTCAATACAACTTATCATCTACATATATATGGAAAGACAAAGAGACTTAACAAGATGCTTGAAGATATGCTGAGGATATATGACATGCATCAATAGAGGAAGTGGGAGGAGTATCTTCCACTAGTGGAGTTTTCTTATAATAATGGGTATCAAGAATCCTTGAATATGAGTCCATTTGAGGCTATCTATGGGAGGAGTTATAATATTCCTATCAGCTGGAGTGATCTAGTAAGAATGGTATTGATTGAGCCAGATATGTTAACAAAGATAGAGTAGGAGTTGCAAGTTATCATAAAGAATTTGAAGGCAACACATGATAAGAAGAAGAGCTATGCATATCAACATAGGGTATTCAAGGATTTTCAGGTTGGAGAGCATGTGTACTTGCATATCAATCCAACAAAGAGACCCTTGAAGATTGGGTCATGTACCAAGTTGGCACCTCGGTATTGCATGCCTTTTGATATCGTTGAGAGGATTGGACCAATGGCCTGAGGACATGATTTACCTCTATGAGTCAAAGTCCATTATGTTCTCCATGTTTCATTGTTTAAAAGATGTAAATAAGATGTTGATCATGTGATTGATTGGTCTGTATTGTAGGTGGAACCAGAAAGAGAGTTCCAGCCAAATCCTTAATGCATCCTGCAGTAGAAGAAGCTCATGCTCTGGAACCAAGCAATAAAGAAAGTTAAAGTGCAGTGGAAGCACTTTGGGCCCGATGAAGCTACATGGGACATGGTTGATCAGATGCAAGCATTATATCCTTCTTTATTTACTAGTTAAAGCAAATGTTTCTTGATCTCTCTCTCTCTCTCTCTCTCTCTCTCTCTATATATATATATATATATATTTGTGTGTGTGTGTGTGTGTCATTGTAAATAATCCATCGAGATGTGGTTATAAAGCTCTAACAAGTAGTATGTTTGTAAATACTGCATCGAGTTGTGTTTATAAAGATCCAATAAGAAATTTGTCATGAATTCAATAGTTTTGTCTGATTATAAGTGTCATAGAACACCAAGGACGGTGTTCCCCCAAGGGTAAGGGGTTTGTAACAACGACGATTAAGTTTCCATGTAATAAATGGGCATTATAAAGGAAAAATAAAACCAAGGTCATGGGACACATATTCCAAGTTGAATGAAGGGAAAAACATTATATTAGGATCCACTTGCGGTTAATTATTTTAGCTATAGAGCCAAGTCCCACTAGCAAAACCGGTTGAAGATGGGCCTCATTAGAAAGGAAACCTAAGATAAAATCTCACGGAGGTTGTTGCGCCCGTGTTAGGGGGAGGAGACACACTAAAATGTAGTTAACTTAGTGTTCATGTGGCCCAGAGCGAGTAAGATCCTCGAGTGACTTTGATGGCTTAGATGTCCCTGGGTCATGGTTTCTTAAACCACAAGTCAAACTTGGAGGAACACAAACAAATTGACAAACAAAAACCAAAAATATTTTGGGTATGGAAATTGGCATTGGAAAAGGAAAAAGGAAATAAATGACAATTTAATATAAAAGATAAAGTAAAATAAGAGAAAAGGAATATGAAGAGACAATAATATGCATCCAAGGGAAAATGAAGGAAAAGAAAAAGAAAGGAAATTGGGAGAGACATAATTCTATTATTATTCACTTTTCGAAAAGAGCAAGATAGAAAACTACAACAAGGGAGAATCAAGAAAGGGAGCACTTGGACACAAGGCAGACACAAGCAAGCAAGCAAGGCAAAGCAAGGAGTGCAAGGAGAAGATTGGAAAACAATAAGCAAGGGTAGGAATTAAGCAAGGAAAGAGTAGCCAACAAGTGGATTTTGCAGGTAACAAGTTTCTTGCTTGATTATCTTCCTAGGATGTCATACATTGGTTTATTGGCCATGTTGTTGTCATTGTTATGGTATTTTCCTCAATTTAAAATGATGTACAACCTTGCCTTTTCCATTTCCTGGATAGCCATGATATAGTAAGTTTTCATTTTGGTTGAGATTTGGATTGTCAGTGGATTTGAATCTGGTTGAGGTGGTCTCAAGGAAATCCAAAGGTTTGAGCATGGAGATGGTTTTCTCCGGGAAGCTCTTAACAAGTGGATGTGTTGAATTTACATGATCTTTGGTCTAGGTTATAATCTTAGAGTCTTTGACTCTACCAAACCAAGAATCTCAACAAGAACTACTTTGTACGATGGAAAATATAAAGTAGTAAAATCACACATGCACAAGTATACATAATTTTTAACAAAATATTGTACAATAATGTACAACCCAATTTGAATAATACATTAGTCTATGGAATACAAGATATAATAACAATCTTCATTGCAAATTCTATGTCGTATCTTGTCATGCCAGGCCTTCGCTTCCATACTGCTCTCTAGTTGCCCCTTAGTCCTGCAAAAGACAACACATAGAGACTCAAGGAGGGCTATCGCCGAACACTGTTACAAGTCGCTTCTGCTGCAATGTACACAAGCTTATCCAATCTGCTCTCTAGGTTGGCCAATACCTGAGCTCCAATCTGCCAATCTAGTAGTCACTTTTTTCCATCAAAGTGTTGCACATTAGGATCCAAACTTCATCCAACGTTCAACTCTCTTCATCACTTCAAGATTGATTGTCTAGGGCTACTTTGGGTAGCCAATACACTTCCCTCAACTAGATCAATGGCTCCCAATACTTCACTGTGAGATGTTCACCTTGTTGAGGCTTCCAATCACTCAAGTCACCCCCAACTCATGGCACCACAAGCTCCATATAAAAATGATCCAAATCTGGTCACAACTATGACCCAACACAAGACAAAGTGTTGCTCCGAGTTTGTTATAATGTTGTTGTTATGAATGTGACTGGTTAGGGCATCATAGCACGCTGCACCGACCCTTAACCAAGCACAAAAACAACCTTCAATCACTGTAACATCACCTCATAGGACAAATTCTCCTCTACACTGCTGATATGGGCATGTATGAGCCCTCAAACAAACCTACACAACCCTTTTCTGTGGTGTTATGGCATGCCACCTAACACACAATCATCTTGTAGCTTACAACTTGCATGAAACGAGTTCCTTGTCCATTAAAAAAATTCCCCAATAGATCTATGTTGACCCTTAGCTTACTCAACCTCCATGCAAGAATGAATCACGCTTTAGATAGTCCCTAGAAGGCTCCACGCAACCTTCCCTTCCTCACTAAAGTGGTCTCCTTTCTGTGGCCTCAACATAAATACCCTTTCTCCCTTGACGGAGTTCCTTATGCTCCTTTTATGAGCTCATGTTGCACAAATGGATGAGTAAATGAACTCACAATCACCTTCTATTTATACACAGTAGAAGGGATTCTCAATACGTCCTCCATGGGATTGTCCAACTGTCAAGAGGCACTTTTATCTCAAGCCAACCTTGACACATATGGTGTAAACCCACTCCATAACTTCAAAATTTCATATGTCCATTTCTACAACTTGGAAACATGTGATATTCATTGTGTCAGATTCGTTTGGACGAGAGCTATCATCCTCATCCATCACATGTTGAAAAGTGCCCATGGTTTTGTCCCAAATCATGATGGGTACAAAACCCCAACCTTGGGTTCCAAGCCCACAAGTGACTCTTGTGGCGCTTTTCCCTCCAAACCCTAAACCCTAGGGCTTGGAGTACCTCCCAAACTACTAAAAAATAAACACTTCCTGTTAGCGAGGGAGGTACTTCCAAGACTAGGAAATAACTCATAATAATCATCACTACTCGCAACACTCGCCTAACTCTTGGTGCTCACCATTGCAACAATCACTGTAGCATGAACTATGCCTCTCTTGGAAGTGTCACTGTCACTGGAAGAATCCTGCTTCTTCTTCTTCTCCTGTAATGTCTTCCACTCTCTCCATGATTCCTTCTTGGTAGCTATAGGATCACCCTTTCTCCTCACTAACCATACACTCTTCTTGGGCTACAAAGTCTCCTTCTGAATATGCAAGCTCCCTTTAGAACTCGAATCCCTCTAAGTCTCTGGAATCTCGACCTTCTTCTGAGGAACATGTACCTTCTCCTTTGAAGCCTAAACATGCACCTACTTCTTTGGAACCTACGTATGCTCCACCTGCTTCTTCCCATGATCCATGAGATTTCCCGTCAGCCTGTATATATCATGCACTCTAAATCCAAGCACAATCCCATCGAAGCTAGAGCCTCTAAGCCTAAGTATTTCCTTCCCATCTTGGAACAAGACCTCAAACCCCTTGTTCTCGATTATCAAGATAGAAATCACACTATATCTGAGTCCTGGTACAAATAATACATCTTGGACCTACATCACACGTCTTGTCTCCATCATGAATGGCACAATTCTCGATCCTCAGATCTCTTTCTGACTCTTGTCACCCAACATCGTGTGTAACTTCAAGTCCCATTTAGCTAGAGTCTCAAAAACCTCTTGTGACCCTGTCATATGTTTCGTTGCACCACTTTCCACGTACCATCCATCCTCATCGATAGTGTCCTGTGAGAAATGAGAGATCATAGAAAAGTCCTCCTCCTCCAAACTCCTAGTGAGAGCATCTATCTCAGCAGAAGTGGAAACATCGACGACCTGCTTTCCTTTCTTCTTGTCATCATATCCCTTCTTCTTCATCGGGCTTATCGACGAAAAATGACCCATCTCACCATAATTGAAATACTTGACTTTACTCAAGTCCTTCTTTTTCTTACCCTTCATTCATGCTGCAAGTGTCATGTCATCCTCTGAAGCCCTCTTCTTTGGATGAAGATCCCCATCTCGCAACTCGTCCTGAATGAAGTCATCCCACAACCTATTCGAGTCTGGAAACAATCCCTTTGATGAATGGCTTCCATTCCTCGGTGAACCCTTTTAAAGAAATCCTCACCATATTAGAATCTAAAATAGTCATACTGATGACAACAAGCTCATCTTTGACCTTAGACAATATTGTCATATATGAAGTCACTCCTTCACCCCGTATCATCTTGGTGGACTTCAACTTATCCTCAAACACCAATACCCAGTTCTCATTCTTGTTGTGGAATAAATTATGAAGATCCATCCACATCTCATGTGTAGTGTTCTTCTCGAATAAATGAGGTATTATGGAATCCTTCACACCATCTGTAGAATTTTCTCTACACATCAGCTAGCTCACTGATCTCATGTAGAAATTTCAACTGCAGATCAAACTGATATATGCAATGTACTAAAGCATAATACTAGATCTACATCTACCATAAACTTTGTGGAAGCTTAATCAACCATGAGCAACATCAAGCATGAACACATATAACTGATAAGAAGGAATTAATCACACATAACACAAAATATAACACTGGGGAAAGCACCAGCATAAAACCCCAACACTGTATTATCAATCAAGTGGAAATCCTCAAAAACATACAAAAAGAATAAGCTCAAAAGCTATCTTGCTCTCTCTATACTCTGAAGATGTAGCTCATGGACTACCTAGGCCTATATATATAGGTTGCACAAGTCCTCCAAGCTCCTATTTCCTTGCGCAGTTTTGATTGGGGTCCAATGTAATAACATGTGTAAATTGGCCACATCATACTTGCTGCAACCTCAGGTCCAACTACGCAATCCATAAGGAATAATATTCCTTCTACATGCAAGGAATATTCACAAGAAATATCCTAGCAATTGATAGTACACTGTCCCACATCTGATCTCAACTGTGTCTCTGATAGAACTGACATGCATCAGTTATCCATGAGTGAATACACAATTATCTGAAAATAATAGTTGTCACATGCATGCAAGCATCAACAAACTGTATCTCATTAATTTAACAAACTTGTTAAATTAATCTAACTGAACTTGAATAAGTTAAACTAAGTCAACTGATCCTCTCAATATAGAACTCATCCTTAATTCCTCAATCAATGAGCAAATCAAGGACACATTCCCCAATTAGTGGAGAAATAATTGCATGTTCTCACAAAGACTTCAAGTTTGCTTTTCCTTAACTAATTAACTCATGGAGAATTAATTAACTAATATTCCAAACTGCTGGTAAGACCAAATTCGAATTTACTTCCTATAGATAGACCAGGGACTACTATAAATAGGAAGGGATCCAAAAATGCTATTTTTAGAAGATGTTATTTTTTAGTAGTTTCACCTCTCACCCAAGGTGGCCAAAATTCCACACTGGCCAAACTGATATGTTTAGCAATTTATATTTTTACATTTCTTGTTGCACACTTTTCAACACCATCAAGGATGATCAATCTCACCCTTGTATCCAAATCCTCATACACTTCTAACTCCTTTGGGTCAGTTGGCTTCTTTATGTCTTTCTTGATGAACTCCTAGATCATGTTGACCTGCAAGGCCAACTTGATCCCTTCCTTCCATGGACTATAGCTATACAACCTCTCCAACTTGTCCTCATAGCGGATACCAACGTGCAATTTCGACATTGTCACCTACAATGTGACCAACTCCCTCTTATACTGTACTTTGATGTGCACAACTCTGATTCACTGACTTCCAAAGTAGCTCAGAGACACTTTGATACCATGTTGAATTTCCATGACCTTGGGTCTAGGTTAGAATTTTAGAATCTTTGGTGCTACCAAACCAAGAATCTCAACAAGAACTATTTTGCACAACAGAAAATATAAAGCAGGAAATCACATATGCACAAGTATACACAAATTTGAACAAAATATTATACAATAATGTACAACCCAATCTTCATTATATTAAACCAATCTGAATAATACAACAATCTATGGAATACAAGATACAGTGCCAATCTTCGTTGCAACGTCTATGTCGTATCTTGTCCCGTCTGTCCTTCACTTCTGTATTGCTCTCTAGCTACCCCTTAGTCCTTCAAAGGACAACACATAGAGACTCCAGGATGGCTACCACCTAAAATTGCTACAATTTGCTTCTGCTGCAATGTACATAGGCTGATCCAATCTAGTCTCAAGGTTGGCCAATACCTGAGCTCCAATCTTCCAATCTAGCAATCACTTTTTTCCATCAAAATGTTGCACATTAGGCTCCAAAGTTCACCCAACCTTCAACTCTCTTCATGACTTCAAGATTGCTTGTCTAGGGCTACTTTGGGTAGCCAACACACTGCCCTCCACCAGATCAATGACTCCCAATAATTCACTGTGAGATCTGCACCTGTTGAGGCTTCCAATCACTCAAGTCACCTCTAACTCATGGCACCCACAAGCCGCATATAAAAAAATCCAAATCTGGTCACAACTATGACCTGACACAAGACAAAATGTTGCTCCAAGTCTCTTATAATGTTGTTGTTATGACTATGATTGGTTAGTGCATCATAGCACATTGCACCAACCCTTAACCAAGCACCAAAACAACCTTCAATCATTGTGGCATCACCTCAAAGGAAAACTCCTCCTCTACGTTATTGATTTGGGCATGTATGAGCTCTCAAATAGCCTTACACAACCCTTTTCCGTGGTGTTATGGCCTGCGACCTAACACATAGTCATCCTATATCTTACGGCTTGCATAAAATGAGTTCCATGTCCATTAAACAATGCCCTAACATACCCATGTTGACCCTTAGCTTACTCGATCTCAACGCAAGAGTGAATAGCCCTTCAAACAATCCCTAGAAGGCTCCATGCAACCTTCCATTCCTCGCTAAAGTGGTCTCCTTTCTGCAAGCTCAACATAAATACCCTTGCTCCCTTGATCAAGTTCCTTATGCTTCTTTGATGAGCTCTTGTGTTGCACAAATGGATGAGTAAATGAACTCACAATCACCTCCTATCTATACACAATAGAAGGGCTTATCAAAACATCTTACATGGGCTTGTCTAGTTGTCAGAGGCTTATTTAACTCAAAGCTGACCTTAACACATATGGTGTAAACCCACTCCATAACTTCAAAAATCCATATCTCCATTTCTACAACTCGGAATCAAGTGATCTACGTTGCGTCAAATTCCTCTCAACGATAGCTATCATCCTCATCTATCACATGTCAAAATGTGACCATGGTTTCGTCCCAAATCACAATGGGTTCAAAACCCCAACCTTGGGTTCTAAGCCCACAAGTGACTCTTGTGGCACTTTTCCCTCCAAACTCTTAACCCTAGGGCTTGGAGTACCTCCCAAGCTACTCAAAAAAGAAGATGATGTCAAATCAAAGAAGTCTAAAGCATGCAAATAGATTACAAAACAAAGATCAAATGACACGCCTTGTCAGTGATAAACTTTGAGAACAAAGCTTTCTAAAGAAGAAGGAAATCTTATGAATATTATATATATAAATAATGTGAATATAAATAATTATAAAAATAAAAAATAATGATTAATTAGTGATTAATATAGAAGAGTATGTCTCAAAGGACATGACCATTCATGATGGGGCACCTAGTTAGGTATATATGCAGGCCCTCATTTGTGACAATTCCATCATCTCATACCTTATGTACATTTATATAAAATATACTACTTGTCCTATAATGGATATTTACATATTTTATATCTTTTGAGTATTCTATTGGGTATATGAACTTTTCTCATAACAACATCTAGGATTCCTCTATTACTTTTGTGTCCTTATATTGGACCTCATCTTCATAGAGTTCTAGCAAAGACCCCTCTTTTGGTGGCATATTCATTTATGAGCTAAAAGAATAGATCTATTCAACTTTGAACCTACTTATATTCACTCTCAACGATCCTCTCCATTGTTTCCTTTTCTAGAGATAATCTTGGTTTGTCATTGTAGTATGCTATGTTTAACATGGTTGTAAAGTTAGTTAAACATTTTGTTAACAATTTGATGGAGGAGTTCATTGACTTGTCATTACACAACATCAAAAATCTATGCATGCACTAGTTAGAGTGGGATACCTGGCCACTATGCAAAATATAAGGTGTTGACGATAGAAAAATAAATAGTAGTCGCCCGTTCACAGTGACATTGATATATGAAGTATTATGTATTTTAATAGCCAAGTTAATTCCTTCTGATACTAGATAACGTTTATAATCAAAGCATAATTAATACAATGTTGACAACCAAATAATCTTAATGATCTTCAGAATTAATTAATAGTAAAATAATAACAAAAAAAGAAAATAAATAACTAATTACATACTAGCCTAGCCAAAAAAGATGAGGATGCTTTCTAGGAGTGTGGTTCCACTATGATATTTTATCAGAAATATCGCTATTGCTGCAAATTAAACGCATATATTGCCTCATACACGCAAAAGAATAAAAAGTAGTTACGACCTCGTATTAATTTGCATGACAATTTAAAGTTGAACTGTGCACATTTAAAAAAGAAAAAAGAAAAAATATATTTCCATAATTCCAATGTGTCAATTGTTGTTATTTTAGGTGGTTTGGTCAAATGAGTATACTTGTGGGTTGGCCTAGTATCAGCAACTTCACTCTAGTCTTCTGACTAAAGTTGAGGTTGATTTTTTATTTTTATTTTTAACTAGATATAAATGTCGTACTTTATCTTTTATAGGCTTTGCATGATTTTGTCGCTTATTTTTCATCTAATTTGCACAAAATCTTGTAAGGATTTGTTTGAATCACAAATTTCTGTCTTGAACTCTCCATAATCTTAGTGTCTTTGAATGTTGAATTGATATATATTGTCAAAAACCCAATTTAAACAATGAAGATGAAGATTTTACCAAAAAAATGTGTCTATATTTGTTCGGTATGTGTTATATTTTTTCCATGACTAGCCCTAGGGGTTGTTACGTTGTGTTGGGTGTAGTAGGAGGGGTTGTAAGGAAGCAGTAGCCCCCTACACGGGGTTCGGGGTAGTGCCCAGGGAATATTTTTTATGTGGACCCAATAATATCTAGGTAGACCCAAGGATGGTGGAAGAACCTACCCATGGTTTTGCGCATGGTTTTGGGCATGATGGTTTTCCCATGGTATTTTGTAGATCTAGTCAAGAAAACTATGGTTACGTTCTAATCCAGGGTTAATGGATTGGGGTTTATAAATGCTTTGGAATGTATATTATGTATTGTAACATTCAATGGAATATAATGAGAAATCAATTCGGTTTTCCCGATTTGAGTTCCAGGAGGAAATATTTGTGTATATTTTATGTTCTCGCCATTGTTTATTTTTTATTTTATTTTAAGAATTCTTTTGTAAGTAATTAATGTACATGGTTAAAAGCCACACTATTCTAACTAAAAATCCAAAAACATATAATAGTTAAACAAAGTCAAAATAAAATATAAATCAAATAATAATAATAAAATAACACAAATATATAATATGTCATATACTAAAAATAAGAAAAGACATAAATAAATGTCAAAAAGATAAAAAATCCAAATTAAAAAGCAATAAAATTATAATATAAAGAAGCATAAATTAGAAAAACCTATAAACATTTGAAAATGTGTTTTCAATTGGCTCTTTGAAACTTGTAAAGTTATGAACATTTTATATGTAGAATGGTATGAATGTATGGTGTGAATATTTTAATTTACGATTGTGTGGTTTACATTTTTTATCTAATTGATTTTATTTATAGGATTTGTTAAAATGACAAGTTTGATTTGCGATATTTACTTAATTAGAGTGACAAAGGGTTGGTGTTGAATACATTTATACATTTAAAAACATATTTTAAATAAGAAAAAACCATGATCTTGCCAAATGAAATATCTCAAAATATAAAACAGATAAAATGAACAATTTACAATTGATAACTATGGATACGAAATTACTTTTTACAAAATTTTAATTTTCTTTTACTTTTAGGATAAATGGCTCAATTTCCCTCAAAAATTTATGATTTTTATTGTTATTTAAAAAATAATTGTTATTAATATATTTTGATCATGCTAAATTCACTATTCATTATATAATTTTCAATTTCTCCGGCAAAAATTAACCTACCATAGAACACTTTTCGATTATATTTTTTCATCTCTATTTTATTAAAACCATATGTATCTTATTATTATTATTATTTACCTTACATGAATTTCTATAATCTAAAAAGTTTGTACCTCTATCCATATAAACATTTAAAGGAAAAAATGTATAAACCATAACATGTTTAGAGTAAGATTTATACCTTTAATGACAATTTTTTAGGCATTTTTAATTAGAATATTTTAGGGATTACATATATTAATGATTAAAGTCACACAAACCAAATGAAATATGGGCTTTTGAGTCTTTTGAATCCATTTATACATTTAAAAATACAATTAAATCAATAAAACATTACAATTAAATCATGGAAAATTTTAAGGATAGAAATTTATCTTAAAGTTTAGAAGATTTGGTGGATGTTAGCAATTCCTAATTTGCAAATTATAAAATGTTGATGATATTTTAGCAAAAACATTTTAATTTCTAATAATTTTATATACTCACTAAACAATTTTAATGATTTTTAAAATAAAATAATTTTACACTATAAAATTTGGGTAAATTAGTTTTAGAAAAAAACATAAATTCACAAATAATATGCTTAAAAAATTAACCCATCTACTAATATTAACTACTAAAAATTACACTAATTTAAATCTCATAATATATATGTATTTTTATTACTCTAAATTAATGTAATAAAATATTAAATCAATAAACATTATTTTAATAATTAAAACTAGAAAAACACGAAATTTTTTTAATACCAAAGATATTGAAAATGAAAAATTTATATACTATTTTCATTAAATTTAACATTTATATAGTAAGCTCTTTTATATATATATATATAGAATCAAATGACGTAATTATGTGTTTAGTGAATAAGCACGTGACAAAAAAATTCTATATTTTCAGTTGGCTCCTTTACTCAAATGAGGCGAGAGGAAACAAAAACTTTTAGTGGTTTATATTTATAAATATTCTTAAGAGAATTCCTTTTATATATATTACACAACAAGAACTGCATTGTAAGCATATTACATTTTCTTCTAGTTAGCTCTCTTTACAATATCTTTCTAAATACTTAACTCTTTTCCTTAGTTTCCCTAATTCAAATTATTAGTCTGTTATCCACGGGTATCCCTTTGTTACTTCCTTTACATTTGTTGTTTCCTTTTTTATATGATAATAATGGAATCTACATGGATTATTGAGTTTGCCATTAAGGGTAGCCCTTTGTTACTTCCTTTACATTTGTTGTTCCTTTTTATCTGACAATAATGGAATTTACAACTCTGATCCTCGTCTTTTTAGTGTATAGGGGTGATCTTCACTTATTTTGAGGTTATTTTTATTACTTATTTTCTTAGAATTATTAGCTTTGTGGAAATGAAGGTTTGTTTGTTTGGTTTTTTTGCTTACAAATTTTACTGTGCTTTGGGGATTTTCAAAGACTTTAGGATTTTCTAACATTATCTATTATTTTGTTTTTTATTAGTTTGAAAGGTCTCTCGATATCTTGCTATCATTGTTCCATTGTTGTGTTCTATAGCAATATATAAACACTATTTTGGGAGCAATCTAATAAAACTATTTATTAGTAGTGATATTAGCATCAAATTGTATTATATTTTTTACATGTTAGAATCATTTTTAAATTGATATTAAATTGATTTTGATATTTGATGTCATGTTTACTTTTGAGTTTAACACCAATTATCTATAAATTAAAATATATAAAGATAAAAATAGATATTTTAAATAAATATGGAGATTTGAACATGGATTAGATGTCAAAAGGAAAAAGACTAAAACTCTACTTGATATATAATTCCATAAAAAATGCCATTAAAAATGCAAAATTACAGTGAAACTAGATGAATCTAGTGTAAATTAAAATTTATGATCACAAAAATGAGAAATGGTTAAAAAACAAAAACGTAATTTGAAAATGGTAAGAGAATACATGGATTTGAAATTAAATTACATGTCAAAAGGCAAGAAATTTGTTTGAGCTATATCCCCAGAAAACTTTTACACAAAAATTACACATTTGAATTGAAACTAGCCTAACCTGTACATATAAACAAGTGAATAATGTAGACATGAAATAAGTATTAGTTTTTAATAATATAAGAAAATTAAATAATGAGACATAGATGGATGATACGATCTGAACTAGAATCTCCTAACAAGAATGCAATTGTGTTCCTTAATCCACACCCATAAACCCTAACCAATAATAAATAAGAAGAAAGGAGAAGAAGGGAAAATGAAAAGTAAAATAAAGCTATAAGAAAGGAGAAGGAAGGAAAACTCCATTGCCTTCCTCATCGCGGATCCTTGTGAAACTGAAAACCTAGTCTCTCTTTGGATGAAGCCTTAAGAGAGAAATCTATGAGGGAAAAGGGCGAAAGAGAGGAAATAAGAAAATAATGAAACAATAATATTTGAGGGGTCTTCTAAGGGAAATGATGTTACCAACTTAATGAGAACTATAACTTCAAAACTAGAACTCTAACCCATAAAACCCCTATTTTTGCACCAAAAACAATAAAAAATACCTCGAAATTCAAAAGAGGTGAGGTATCATCACCATTTTTTAAGGTTAAAATTTCAACATTTAAAACCATAGTATTAAAAACCAAAACTATAATCACAAAAAACCTTAAAATTCCAACAATTTTTAACGATGACATTAAATATCAAATAGTGCGACTCCAAATAACCTTAAAAATCTAACATTTTTCAACCATATAAATAAAAGCAAATGTCACGAGTACAAAAAAACTTAAAATTTTAACATTTTCTAGCCATGACATTATAAATCAAATATCATGGTTAAGAAAAACCTTAAAATTCAAGACCTAAATAAAATAGTATTGATATTGAGAACAATATTTTTTAAGGCTAAAGTTATAGCTATTTTGAGATCTTAACCTAAAACAACTTCACTCATTTTTAGTAAGAGATTAAAATTGCAATATTTTTTAAATAGGTCTTACAAAATTATTATTGATGTACCCAAAATGATGAAAACACCTTTAAAAAATGTAACACAACTCTTTTTTTTAATTAAAAAATATGAAGTTTTAATTTCCTAAATTTTTTATATAAAATAAATAATAAAAATAATTTAAAATTCAATAAAAATAATAATTAAAACCAAAAATTTAAGATACTTCTAATTTTTTTTAATGAAAATCTATATAAAAATGGAGTGGATTAAAAAAATTAAGATAAAAAAAGAATAGTAATCATTTTTTGTAATGAAAAGAAATAATAATAAAACAATTAAATTAAAAATATACATATATTAAATAAAATAAGTTAATTAATTAAAAAACATCAAAATATACCTATATTAAATAATAAAGTTAATTAATTAAAAAACATCAAAATATTTTTTTTAAACATATATGAAAAAGACTTCAAAATTGAAATTAAAATCGAAAAAATAAATTTAAATAAAAAAAATTATCCTTTTTTTTATTAAAAATAAAAATCAAACACAAAAATTTAAAAATATATTTAATTATTAAAAATATAAAATAAACTAAAAAAATTAAAAACAAATTAAAAACAAAATTTAATTAAAAAACCAATTTTGTCAAAAACGAGAAATGAAAAGAAAAATGTGGTGGGAGGGCAATGCCCAACATCATACCTTTGTTGATGGGAACCACCATGCAGTGGATGACACAACTAGTTGTAGTCTATGTCACTAACTATTTGGCAGCCCTTGTGGGTGAAAGGCTGATATCGAGCATCGTCGTCCCTCACACAACATGTAACAAACTTTGTTAGATGTTGTGTGGGGGAGAGCAATGCCCAACATTGCCACTTCAACCACGGGGGCTACTGAGTAGCCATTGACACACCATGTTTTAGGTATGTGTATTTTTGGGGGGGTGTTCATTATGGTTATATTGCATATATTTCTTAGTTAAATTTGTCCAAAATTTGGTAAAGATTTGTTAAAACCAGTTTAGATCCATTTTAATCCTTCATTTAACAAGTGATGAGAGGTATCAAATCTCTCAAGGTGCATACCTTTTCAAGGTTTGCACCTCAAGAGCTTTGATCATTCTCAATGCTCAATAAATCTAGGGTTAAGATGGATTTAGGCTAGTTTTAGTTGTGTGCGGTCACATAAAATTTGTTTAACATCTAAATAATTTGATCATTTTAAATATGCTAAATATGTTTAAGATTGACTTAGGCATTTTAATTTTAAATTTTCCCTTCAGTTTGTTGAGATGATAGAGTCTATTAACAATATGAATGATGAAAAAAGATGAAATAAAATTTTTGAATGCAAAGTGATAATATAACAATGTTGAACGATAGAAAATGTGAACAACAAGGAATTTAGTTAATTATAAATAGTATTCATTCTGATCAATCTCAAACTATTTTCTTCTATTGTTCTTATTGGCACATCTTTAAGTTTTTCCATCTTTTCATATTGATCATATGAAAGTGGTAGTTGAAATTGAAGATTATGCACATATTTAAATTGAGCTACTATAGTGAACGTCATACATTGTTTCTCTTGTTCTCCAATATTTGTAGTATCTTTCTCCAAAGTTAGTCATTGTGACTTATGGAGTGTTGAACCTCAAGTAAGTTTCAATGGTAGTTGTTTTCTATTACCTTGTTTAAATGCAAAGTGACTAGAAATGTTGAATAATGGAAAATGAGTTTAATAAGAATGTAGTCAATTACGAATAGTTTATAGTTTCAAGAAACAAACATTTAAGGTAAGTGAACATTCTATTTAAGGTGAAAATTCAAGTATTTTATTTATGGTTGAATTACTATAACACATAAATCAATGCATCTAGTGCAAGCAATCAATTAGGATTATAAATCAACAACTACACGGAAATCAATGCATCTAGTGCAAGCAATCCAATAGGATTATAAACCAACAACTACATTGAAATCAATGCAAGTGAAATCAATCAAATAGGATTGTGAATCAACATCTACTCTAAAATCAATGCATCTATTTAAGTGGAAAACGAAAATATTCATGGCTTTTTAAATCCAACTTCTTTTATCTTTTGCAAAAATACTTACTTCCTCTTATTTTATAGTTAATAATTTCCAATATTATATAATATTATATAATCTATGTATTTGTCTCTTTGTTCTCTATTTTCTTTCCTTCATCTCTATGTCCTTATATCCCTCCCTCTCTCTTTCTCCCTTCCCCCCCATCTTCTCTCTTTCACTGCTTAATTCCCTCCTCTCTATATATCTCTTTCCTTCTCCTCACCCCCTCCATCTATATATATATATATCTATGTATAATATATATATATATAATATATATATATTATATATCCTCACAACCTCTCCTTCTTTTTCTTTCTATCTCACCTCCGTCACAAACACACACACACACACACACACACACACTCTCTCTCTCTCTCTCTCTCTCTCTCTCTCCATATCTATCTATGTCTCTCTTTGTCTCTATGTTCTTCCACTAGTACAAAATGACTAATTAGTTACTAAAAAACTGACTAAAATTTGCATATAAACCACCATTTTTTAGTCGGTGACCAATAGTAGTTAATTTACAGTGTCTTTTAATGCGACCAACTTTTAGTCATTTTTAGCTTATTTATTAATTTGTTGTCTCAATTTTATTATCTAGTAGTATATTTAGTCATTAGTTTAGTCATTAATTACCGCAATTAATAACCAAATATACAACAAAATATATTACTATATAAATCCCTAAGAAAAAAATTAATGACCAAAATGTTGGTCGTGTGATGCAGGAGCATCTAGCTGACGAGGGTCATCATGACAGAAGGTCATTTGGTCTCTGAGAGGACTGATGATAAATTTGCAAGTGACCACTGTAGTCGTTTCTTTTATTGTTATTTTAATTTCGTAGAAAACCAGTATTTAGGAAGGTAGAAGTTGAATTAGACAAATTGTTATAGCTAATTATTTTTGTTTTTTCATGTTAACTTATACAAATCATAGCTATGGAAATGAACAATTTTAGATCTGAAAATAAACTATAAAAATGTAACTAACAGTAGTTAAGAGAAACTGTTTCCAGGAAATTAATGAAAAGGAGACAAAATGCATTGTAACAGGTTCGACCTTTTAGGGAGAGAAATGTAATAAAAACATCTCTGAGCACACAAGTTATATTTTGACATCCCACAGTTGTCTATCTACCATTTGTTGAATTGCTTGATATAGTGAAAGCAAATTCTCTGGTATCTATTCTACAAAGCATATACTTATTATTATATATTATATATAGATTATATTATAATATATTTATTATACTATATATGCTGAATAATATTATATATTTATAATATATATAGATGATAATATAGATATATAATTTATATATATTGTTTACTTGTATTGATAAACAGGTTGACAAATCAACAAAATCTTGCAAGTATAGCCATAGAGGGAACTACAGAGACGAGGCCACATAGTTCCATAATTATTAATCAAAAGAACGAAAGGAGTTCCTGGAAGATATAAAAATTCCAAACAACAAAGACAGAGACCAATAATACAGGTATTTTTTGAAGAAGAAACCCTCTCTTTTTATTCACAAAAGTGACATCAAATCTCTATTCAATATACATATAGTCTATGAAAAATAACGCTATACAAATCAAATGAGTTTGTAATAGTGGACGGGTCTAGAAACCCTAACTGAAAACAAGCCTACATCAACTACCCAAAACAGAAACAATGCAAGTCTAACAGACTCAGCTACATCCTATCGGACAGTCAAAAGTCTCCACAACAGACTACCCTAACCTAAGCCTGCAATAGAGATAAAACAAGTGAACAAGATTGATAAGGAGCGACCCTACCCGGGTCTAGCCAGCACGCCATAAAGTCGAAGCCAAGACCTCCAGGACGAACTCACCTGCAACGAAAAACACCAACAATTAAGTATGAACATTCCATGACAGAGATAGAAGAAACGAGGAACAAAAAAAATATACAGAGATATAGGGTTCGGACTTACCAGTGTGGAGACAAAGCACCTAGGTTGCAGTCATCGAGGGTCACTCTGCTCACGAAGGAGTAAGTGAGTTAGACAAATGTATAAGAAGGAGAGAAGAATGATGGCATAGAATGGGACCTTACCTTGTCGTTTAAGAAGAAACTGAAGCCGAAGACCCTGAGACCACAACCTATCAATGAAACAGAGCAAAACGACTAGAGAATTCTGAGAACGGTTGAACCAAAGAAACCAAGAAAGAGACGGTCACATAGTCCAGTAAAACAATCAACTGTAGCCACATACTCAGAGAAAAACATAGTATTTTCAAGTAAGCAAATTTCCTAAACACAACAGAGTATATTAAGCGCCGAGGCGGAATAAAAATAAAAATTCAGTACTGAGCAAGCATATCTTATCAGACAATGAAGCCGAATAGGTTCCTAGGTCGAACTAGAACACAAAAGCAACATAAACTTACAGTGAGACTACACCAGAAGGACTACCAAGTGAAACCCTCGACCTCTAACAGAATGACGAACAAATGACCAGGAGATAGGGTTTGTGGGTCACTTACCCAAGCAGGAGTGAGATTTTCGAGGAGTGGACACATGTCCAAGGACTAGCGGTGTTGGTACAAGTCATAAGTATCGGGAGCCAAATATCTAATAAATCATTGTAATCAACCGTCGAATGAATCAATCACACATTTAATGAACCTATTAATCATTTTAGTTAATTTATATCCCTTCGTTGGTGAGTGTAACGAGGGGCTGAACCCATCAAGTGGTATTAGAGCAGGAAATTGAAAGTGCCAGGATAGACATGGAAGTTGGAAGATGAGGACATGGGAGAGGTGTGCGTAGAGTAGCAGATGAAGGACTCGGAGAAGAAATAAGGATCCTTACTACTCGTTTGGAGGCAGTGGAAGCAGGGAGGAGAATGGATCCAGAGATAGGAGAAGGCAGTGAGGAAGAAGCCATAGTTACAACAGACGGATCCGATGAGGAAGGACTGGAAATGAGGTTGTTGAGGTCGGTCGTGTTGGTCAGCAGCAAGCCCAAACTAGAGATCCCAAATTACGATGGCAGACTGTCCACAGAAGTTCTGTTGGACTAAATTAGCGAGTTGGACAAGTATTTTTAAAGTGAAGAGGTCAGTGAGGACCAGAGAGTCAAGTTCGCTGCAACAAAGTTGAAAGGACACGTAGCCCTGTGGCGGGACAATGTCCAAGCAGAGAGAAGAAGGATGAACAAGTTGCCAATAAAGAAGTGGCCAAGGATGGTGGCCAAGTTGAAAGGCAGATTTCTGCCTAAGGATTACCAGGTTGCACTGTATCAACAAGTGCAAAATTTGAGACAAAAAGGGATGACAGTGAGAGAGTATATGGAAGAATTCTACTGGGTAAACTTAAGAGCTGGTTACACTGAGGACACCTCGGAGAAGATAGCAAGATATGTAAATGGTTTGAGACTGGAAATACTGGATGAAATCACCATTCTTTCCCCGAGAAATATAGAAGAAGCCTATTAGAGTGCTGTGAAGGATGAGGAAAAGATCTAGAAAACAAAACATTAGGAGAGGATGGGGAACCGACAGAGGACGAGGACAGTCCTATGGCAGAGAACGAACTGCCAGTAATAGCGAAGAGGGCAGCAACTCCAAGGCTTTAGGAATAGCAGAAAAAGGAGACAGCACTAGAGGCGGCAGGTCATATTAGCAAGGAAGAGGGAATGACCGAGGTAGAGGAGCTAATTATTAGTGCTACAGGTGCCACAAGTGGGGGCACAGATCTTTTGAATGCCCTGAAGTGGAACAAGCTGGCCAGAGAGGAACGTTTGTTGCACAACTTGAGGAAGGAGAGGCACCGCCCCAAGAAGTAGAAAATGTACCGGAAACAGGGGAAGCCTTAGTTTTGAACAAAGTGTTGCTGAAACCAGCCAAAGAAACAACGAAATGGACCCAAAGGAAAGCATTATTCCAGACAGTTTGCAAATCGCACGGGAAATGATGCAAGTTGATCATCGATAGTGGGAGTACAGATAATTTGCTTGCCACCGAGATGGTAGAGAAGTTGGGTTTGAACCGGCTAAAGCACCCCACCCCTTACAAGGTGTCATGGATGTAGAAAGGCCACCACTGTTGGTTGACGAACAGTGTGAAGTTGAGTTCCACGTTGGCAGGTACAAAGACAAAGTTATTTGTGATGTTATGCTAATGGACGTGTGTCACATACTGCTAGGAAGACCATGGTAGTATGATCAAAAGGTAGTACACGATGGGAAGATAAATTGCTACAAGTTTGTTAAAGATGAGATCAAGCACACACTTATGCCCATCAAGGAGGAGAAGATAGCAGAAACAAGAGGGACAAAATAATTACTAATGGGTGGAAAACAATTTTTGAAATAGATTGAAGAAAGTAAAGTGAACTATGTTGTTGTGATGAGGGAAAAGACAATGTTGGTGCACACAGAGATGTCTGGTCTGCCTACGGGAATTCAGGAAATGCTGCAGGAGTTCAGTGATATTGTAGTTGATGATTTGCCAGACAAGTTGCCTCCCAAAAGAAGCATTAGTCATCATATCGACTTTATACCTGGAGCAAGCCTACCAAATAAGGCATCATATCGGATGAGCCCCAAAGATAATGAGGAGATCAGAAAATAGGTGCAAGAGTTGCTAGATAAAGGGCTGATAAGGGAAAGTTTGAGCCCTTGTGCAGTACCAACAATTCTCGCTCCCAAGAAAGGAGGAGAATGGCGAATGTGCACGGATTCAAGGGCCATCAATAAAATCACCATTAGGTACAGATTTCCACTACCATGAATGGACGATATGATGGACTGCCTGAGTGGGGCAGCATAATTCACGAATATTAGTTTAAAGAGTGGCTATCATCAGATCCAGATCAGGGAAGGAGATGAGTGGAAGACAACCTTCAAGACTAATGAAGGGCTGTACGAATGGCTGGTCATGCCATTAGGTTTGAGTAACACCCCTAGTACTTTTATGCGACTGATGAACGAAATGCTAAAAGAGTTCACCGGCAAGTTTGTGATAGTGTACCTTGATGACATATTAATTTTCAGCAAGACTAAGGAGGAACACTTTCGACATGTTCGAACTGTGCTGGAGAAATTGCAGCAGAAAAAGCTTCTGATAAATTTGAAAAAATGTACTTTCCTACAAAGAGAATTGGTTTATCTAGGCTTTGTAATTGTAGAAAACAAATTGAAAATGGACCCAGAAAAGATTGCAGCAATCATTAACTGGCCATCCCCAAAAAACCTGTTTAAGGTATGTAGTTTTCATGGGCTGGCGAGTTTTTATCATAAATATATAAAAAATTTCAGTGAAATTTGCGTGCCTATGTTGGACACTATTAAAAAGGCAAGTCAGCCTTTTCATTGGACTGAGGCAACAGAGAAAAGATTTCAGCTCCTAAAGAAAAAAATTAAAGAAAGGCCAATTTTAAGGTTACCAGATTTTAATAAGCTTTTCCAGGTTCACTGCGATGTAAGCGGTATAGCTATTGGCATTGTACTCAGCCAAGAAGGCAAACCTGTTGCATTTTCAACAATAAGTTGAACAAAAGCAGGCAGAAGGATTCAATCTATGACAAGGAATTCTATATTGTCATCCAAGCACTGAAGCATTGGAGACACTATCTGCTGGGGAGTGAATTTGTGTTATTTTCTGATAATTCTACACTGAAATATGTGATGCAACAACATAAAATGAACCACAAGCATGCCAAGTGGGTTGAATATTTGCAGAGTTTCACCTTTGTGTTGAAACACATCAGCGGGCAAGCCAACAAGGTGGTAGATGCATTGAGCAGAAGAGCCTTGCTCTTATAGGAAAAATATGATACAAGTGTTGGGCTTCAAGCATTTGAAAGACTTGTATTAGATCGACGCGGATTTCAAAGAGGCTTATGAAGCCTGTCAGAATCCATTGGTGAGGAATAATAATCCATGGTTAGACTACAATTTGCAGGAGAAGCTATTGTTTAAAGGGGGACAATTATGTATTCCTGATTGGTCGATGAGGGAAAATATTATTTGGGAGAAGCACAGTGGAGGTCTAGCTGGACATTTCGATATAGACAAAACTTTAGATAAGCTCGGACACTTCCATTACTAGCCAAGAATGTGAAGGGATGTGCAACAATATGTGAGTAGGTGTAAAGTTTGCCAGTTGGCGAAAGGACATAGTCAAAACACCAGACTTTACACACCACTGCCTGTTCCAAGTAGACCATGGGACTCGGGCAGCATTGACTTTGTCTTGGGACTGCCTAGAACGCAGTGAGGTTAGGACTCAGTGATGGTGGTGGTAGACAAGTTTTCGAAAATGGCACATTTCGTCCCTTGTCAAAAAACTAGTGATGCCACTCATGTAGCTCACCTATTTTTCACTGAGATTGTTAGATTACAAGACCTACCCAGATCTATTATTTCTGACAGGGACGTGAAATTCATAGGACACTTTTGGCGCACCCTGTGGAAGAAGTTGGATACACAATTGAACTTCAACTCTGCATATCCTTTGCAGACTGACGAGTAAACAGAAGTGGTGAACAGGAGTTTGGGGAACCTGCTACGAAGCCTGACTGGAGAGAATTCACGGTTATGGGATCGTGCACTTGCTCAAGCAGAATTCACTTATAACGATTCACCGAACCACAACACCAGACACAGTCCATTTCATATCTTGTATGACATGCATCCTCGAGGAGTACATGAGTTACGAGATCTAGGAAAATTGGAGAAGAGAAGTGCTGATGGGGAAGATTTCGCCAAAGCGATGAATGATCTACACGAGCAAGTGAAATCAAAGTTATAGGACAGCATTCAGAAATACAAACAGCAGACAAATTTGAAGCGACGAGAAGTACAATTCAATGTAGGGGATGAAGTCCTTGCATACTTACGCAAGGAACAATTTCCAAAGGGTGCATATAACAAGCTAAAATTTAAGAAGATTGGTCCCTGTAAAATTCTACGTAAATTCTCAGCTAACGCTTATGAAATATAGCTGCCACCAGATATAGGCATATAGCCTATTTTCAATGTGGCAGACTTGTTCCCATATACCACCAACCCTGAAGATGACAGTGTGGTACAGCCAGAATGGGACACCCAAGTTGAAAGCGGTTCTTGGATGAGGCAAATTCCTTCGGCTCAACCCCATGAGATCGAGAAGATTCTCAACACACAGGTGGCCAAGAGGACTCGTAGGAAGGAGTATTTGCGGTACCTTGTCAAGTGGAAGAACCGTCCTATCGAGTACAGTTCGTGGCTCGACGCGACGCAGATACAGAAGGCAGGTTATTCTGTGGAGGAGATCATGGAACGGAGGCATGAATTTTTCTTACCCGAGAGCCTGATGCAGGAGCATCTAGCTGACGAGGGTCATCATGAGAGAAGGTCATTTGGTCTCTGAGAGGACTGAGGAGAAATTTGCAAGTGAACATTGTAGTCGTTTCTTTTATTGTTATTTTAATTTCGTAGAGAACCAGTATTTAGAAAGGTAGAAGTTGAATTAGACAAACTGTTATAGTTAATTATTTTTGTTTTTTCATGTTAAATTATATAGATCACCGCGTATGGAAATGAACAGTTTTAGAACTAAAAATAAACTATAAAAATGTAACTAACAATAGTTAAGAGAAATTGTTTCTAGGAAATTAATGAAAAGGAGACAGAATGCATTGTAACAAGTTCAACCTTTTAGGAAGAGAAATATAATAAAAACATCTCTGAGCACACAAGTTATATTTTGACATCCCACAGTTGTCTATCTACCGTTTGTTGAATTGTTTGATCCAGTGAAAGCAAATTCTTTGGTATCTATTCTACAAAGCATATATCTATCTATCTATCTATCTATCTATCTATC
>APFE030305183.1:78975-126666 GCA_000404065.3 Pinus taeda | reverse complement strand
TATGAGTTTCCGTTTCAAAGTTTACATTGTTAGGAGATAACCTTAGTTTAGTGTCCATAATCTCACTGTTCCACATTAACGCTCATCATGCCCACTTTACCATTTAAACAATGAAGGAAGAGTGTGTTTCTTCACCCCCCTTGTACCTCCAATGTGCAACAACTCCCAACTTAGCTTCTTGATGCATTTCTTTAGTCTATATTTGTATTTCCAGTGGAATACCATCATCCCCAAAAACAACAGTATGCAAACAATGATACCAAAAGTGTTTGGATGACAAGTGTTGGGAGAGTAACCCAAAAAATTCCATTGGTTTGTGCCTAACCTAATCTACAAATGACGTAACTTCAATAGAGAAGAATGATGTATATCCAAAATCAAGGAAAGCATAAAAATAAAAATTATCCTTTGCATATGCAAATGTAGTGCTGAATTAAAAGTCCTATATTCTTGGAGTGGTAGCAATGCAAAAGATTTTAAAAGCAAATATGATGAATGATGTAAGTAGAAGCATTCGTTATCCAACATATCCAATGGAGGTAAAAAAATAAATAACAGTATCTTATTAAGAAATAGTGCAAATTACGATACCACTACCATGCAAAACATGTCGATATGCCACGATGAAAAACTTCTCGATATGATTGGTGATATGCCATTTAAGTTGCACATTCTCCTATAATACCTCAAAAATGTCATCCATAGATTTGCAACAATTTATTTGAATGCCCTCTCTCACAAGAGATTTCAGCATATGATTTTCTACTTCATAATATATGATGATCGTCAAGAAGGGGTTTGTTAAAAGAACCTTCCTCGCCTATACTACCACTATATGATCTCCCTTGTCATAATTTATTAAAATCCTCGAAGCTCAAGCCTTTCATCTCAGGAACAAAAGCAAGGACAAAAAGGAATGCAGCCCCAAAAATAGCAGCGAATACTATAAATGTTTCATCACCAAAACATTCCCTTTTAATAAGATATTTATGACAACTAAAACATAGGATATGTTATATTATGACAAGTTAGAAATATCCAACTTTTTTTGTGCAATTATGAGGAAAATAAATCCAATCTACACACCTTTACTATCAAGAAAGATTTCAGAGGGGTCATCTTGGACAAACATATCAAGAACTTTGTTGGTCGATGTACCAAGAATTCAAAGACAATAATATAGTGAAATAAGGTAGGAAAACCATGCTAGAATGTTATACAAACACATGATTGAACTAAAAACATTGTGATTCCCACTTTTTGCATTCAACATTTTTAGTAAAATTACCGAGGTAGATGCATTGTAATTATAAAAGCACCAACATAGAGGATCCAAGAGGAGGAAAACACACATAGGATCCCAAGTCAGACAAAAATAATTATAGAGAGATCCATGAGAAGAGAAAGCATTCCAAAATCATTGAATAAGAAAAATTAGCCCTCAACAACGACATGAAGAACACAAATAGGAAGACGAACACATTAATTGCAAAGAAAAATTAAGAGAAAACCATAATATGAACCCTTTCTCTAGTTTGACCATTTGGCATAAGGAATTCTATTTGGTCTCCTCCAAAAGTTGAGACACATGGTTTAATGCCTCCAGTGCGAAATTCTATGAATAATAGACCCATGCCAGTGCTAAACATAAAATAGTTTGAAGATTTCTAAGTTACAAGATTGGGATTTGATGTTGCAGCCATGGAAATCACCTAATTCCCCTTCACTCCATATTTCAAAAAATGAACCAAATCACTTTGAAATTCAATGGACTGATTAGTTTTTTTCGATGGGATATCAAGCCATACCTAGTAGTGACTCCACACACACACACACACATATATATATATCAGTTTCATTATTAGTATTCTCCATCACCTACTTTGACTTTGCATCCACCATTTTCTTGACATTTAGCTCATCAACATCCACACATGAGGTCTCTTCATTTTTAGGGATTTGGAAATTTCAAGGTTGTATCTCCTCCATGAATAGGGAATTATGCTCCACACATAGTTTCTCCAATCCTGTTTCGTCCTTCTTTCTTACCAACCATAAATATAGGCCACCAAGGAAGATAATCCCTATAATTAACGATATAAATGGATGGAAAACCAAAAACACCCCATAGGAATCAAACATGACATTCACCCTCATGTGATATCATTCAAGCCACTTTGAAGACAATTTCCGTAGCAAGATTTTTCCATTCAAAACAACATATTTCTTTTGTTGAGTTTAGAGGCTTCATAAGCTCAAATAGTTAGTTTCCCACTTTTGTAGTCTAGGATCTCTCCAACTTTGTGAATTCTACATTACTCCACCTGAAAAATCTAGGCTCAAGATTGAGACTAACACGCTTGTAATTGCCAAGAAGAACCAATTGATTGTATCGTTAATGAGTGAGTGAAATTTTTTTTATCAGATTAAATGAAAAATTTGGATGCATAATCACTTTTTCATTTAGTTCAAGCGTGTATTCTACATTTAATCCAAATTTGGAGCAGTAGGCTACTCTATGCTTTTATTAAACATTACTTTTAACATCTCTAGATCTTACTATATATTCGAAATCAACATTGTTTCTTCCGAAGAGTCCCAATTGAATGTTTACATATCAACCATTTCTGTGATTAGGAAAATTGACACACTATAGTAAACCCTAGACTCCAGAACTATCACCAAGTCATTCCATTCCTATATATCATCATTTTTTGTGATGGAGTTCCTGTTGGAAATTCCAAGAATTACATTTCCCAATCATGCCAAAATCTTCTTAATAGAATTATATATTTCGTCATTCTCCATCTCAAGTAAGTCGAAAACATCCTCAATGAGTTTTCCTGCATGGTTTGGCCCAAGGATTTTAGGTATCCTTGTCTTTCTAACTTCAACTACTGTTCTTTTAAACTTTCATTGCTTAGGATCACTATAATGTATGCTATTAAATTTCTTCTCCTTGTACATGCTTGTTTAACCTATAACTTTGACAGAATGGCCATTTGTTTGCTAGCCTTAGTACCTTGATAAGAAAGAGATATTCCTAACATCTTTCTTTTTTTCTTGAAAGGTTTGACAGTCCCACTTCACAATAAACCCAATCAACCATTGGAGATCCAGACTTGTTCATATGATAAGAATGTGGCTATTCTCTCCCAATCCAACAGATGAATGCTACTACAAGATTGGATCACATAAAAAACTAAAAGTATTCACCCTTGTTTCTATACAAGAACATGCCTTTTTGGTAGATTTAATTATAACATATATTTTTCCATATTTCAAAACAACATCTTGATAAGACAACACAAGATATTATTCAGGGAACAGTGGAAGACAATGCAATAACAACTCCAACAATGATCTTGTTGGTCCATGATGATGGCTACTATGATGATATGAATCTATAGACTCAAGGGAATTAGGTAAATATATAGGGGATTGCAAAATTAATGAATCATAAAGCACCACAGGAAAGTCAAATCTATCACATGGAGGAACACCAAGCTTAAGCTTAGAAGAAACAATGGTATGACTGTAGCATACATTGGCATTGCCACTTATCTTAAATGAGCTTAGTTTCTTGATAAAAGTTGCATTGACTGGAACAAGACCTGGAAAAATTATTTAACCTCTAATTTTGGTTCCTCACTGGAATTTCTTGAACGAAATATTCAAAAGAAAATTGTGCAAAATCTTGCTACAACACCAACAAGGGTTTTTAGGCTTCTATATATAGAAATACTCATTTTATGACTAGCATCTTGTAAGTACCTCAAGAATAGATTATATGAATATACCAACAATAGTGTAATGCTACCTCAGTTGAAGATATGCAACCATGGTTTACAACTTGAAAGCTTGCATAACATTCGAATATGATAAGAAGATTGTTTCTAATTTTCCTAAAACAAGGTATCAAACTTACTTTATGCTTACCAAATAATCTTGGCCATTACTTTCCAAGTGATATCAACCAATAAAAGTGAAATCCGTATATAAAATATCAGATCCACATAGAAAGTGTGTCAATGTACCAATGCTTCATAAATGTTGGATAATAGATTTGGGTTCAAGTGTGAGAAGACCGCCTCTATAAAATGCTATGTAAACATAAGCCATGTCATAAGGGTTGAAATATTTTATATCATCCTCATAATAGAATGAATTAGGATTTAAAATGTTTATATGAACAAGCATACCAAAGTAACACCATGAATATGTGGTATACTCTATAACATCATGAGAATGAACTACCAATCAAAGATATTGAAATGTGAACAAAACTATGAGATGAACCATTGGCCTCAATAGTGCACCACGGAGAGATTTATTATCCCTCACTAAATCATTATCCAATCAATAGATAGTACTATCTCCTAGTCAAAAATTTATGTGTGTATTTCATGTCCACCAGTCTCCCAACATGTGATCCTTCATTTTACACTTAGTGTGAAAAATATGGATTGATGACTCATCCAGTTGGTACCATCGAGTCAACTTGTATGATCTGAAAGTATTTGACAAGTGAATGGTTGTAATATTTAGTATAGGAGTCATCAATTTTTTGTTTAATGGCTTCCTAGAATAGGAACAAACAAACTCAAAGGTCTTGCAACCATGAAAGAAATGGACAACACATTTCAAGGAGCAAAATTTAACTGTAGAACATTATTCTGAAATTTGAATCAATCTACTTTGTGTGAATGCTGAGATCAAAAACTACAGGATGGGGAATGTAATGCCCCAAGGAGATCATTTTTTCAAGCTTTCGTGGAAGTTATATTCCATCACCTATGTAGATTCTCACTACACCTAATGTTGTTTCAACAACATTGTTCATTATCGATGCTTTAGCGTAGTACCATTTATCCTTGTTAACTCTCTTGCTGAAGCTAGATGATATATGTGCTCATATTGAAAAACAGAGAGACAAAGTATTAACGGATGTATAATTTTCAAATGCAAAATATGTACATAAGTAGAAGGAACCTTACTTGGATCCATCTAGTGATAAAGACCATTAGAATAGAAACCACCAAAACTGGCCATGTGGTGAATGCTATGATTAATATTATTCCTATGACATCACAACCTATAAATAAAGAAAAGTTGTAGGCCAAAGCTATATCTACATCTATCAAATTCATCTTTGAATATGTCTGCAAAAAAAATAATGCTTTTAGTTAAAACCAAGTAAATGGTTTCAAGCCCTAAATTTGAAATTGCTTGAACAGAAAAATCCAGGGGAATATTTTCTCACCGAGAGTAGAAATCTTCCCATGGGTGTGGTATCAAAAACATTCATGGGCACCCTGAACAATGAATATTGAATTCATCATTCCAAGGAAAAAAAACTTTGAATCTTGCAAGCTGAACAACACAACAAACTGAGCTCTTGCATAGACTAAAGATCCACTACATAATGAAACATTTGCATATGTTCCTATAAAAAAGAGCACTATCAATATTTGGATTTAGGATTGTTGATGCAAGCAAATAGTTTGATGATATTTGGCCAATAGTAAAATTTCATTTTGATAGTACAATGCAGAGTAAGAGTAATGCCCCTCCTACTACACAAATTTAATCACAATATGGTTTCCATCTTACATATACCATTTCCTTCTCTTCTTCTGAAATTAATTGTCCAGTGTTCAAATAAATATCTTCTACACTTTCTTCTCTAATTAGTGCATTTGAACTCTACATCCTCGGAAGTTCTAATGGGCTCATATGAGTTTGTTGAGATCCAACTGAAGCAAGATAATTTGTTGGGTCATGAGAAATTTGGTTAAGAAATATGGATATTCAATCTAAGGGAAAGGACTCATAGAATTGGAAAGTAACTACCAAACATGAAAAGAGGACTGGAAAAGGAAGCTCCATAAGGCTATAGGTGACATGGTGACATGTATATTCAAAGGTGAAGTGGAACCAACAAGAAATGAGTACATTGAAATAATTCAAGTACAAAAATGTAAATATTTTCAATGCTCAAATCCTTGTGTCTTGAAAGTAATAAGATTTATTTCAAGACATGCCATTGGGCAGAGTGATCCTTTGAAACTCTAGCCCATAGGGCTCTAGGTTGACAAAATATTGTAAGGGCAACACATAAGAGGTACATGAGACAACATGTTACAATAATATTATAAATTAACGCTTCAGATAGCAAAGGACCACACTATCTAAAACTTCTTATGATAACATTAGCATGTATATCCTGAAGGAAAGTTTGGGTGCCATGTTTTAGTTCCAGAGGGATCCCTAGGATCTTATTGAACCTCACTTAAAAAAATAACATTTTTCACCAGCCATTTCACTGAGAAGGAAAGCATGGAAAATTCATTCTCTCATTGCAACAATAACACAAGTCTTGGATTTTGTTTATCTCTCATGCTGAAGGCTCAATGAAGATTCCCATCTAATCACATCACCCAAACTCCTTCAAATTAGAAAAGCCTATTGGAGAGCCATCATAAAACAATTGGGAAAGAACAAAGAAAGAAAGCATCCAAACGTCCTTTCATTGTCTTTGCCTCCATGATTTAGAAAAAACCTAGTTATCAAAATGGTGCACCTGAGACCTCCCAAGGACATAACAAGAACCCTCCAAGTCCTTGACATATTAGCTCCAACATTGAGTGAAACATTGAGATGTCCCAAAAATTCCATCTCTAAGTAAAAAGTTGAGATGTCCCAACTGGAAAAAATTGGGAAATCATTGTGTGATATCCATAGACAATTGATGATTCAATGAGGAAATCTCTATGCCACCTGAACAACATTAGACAAATACATCTCAAAGTCAAGATAAAACTATCACCAGATGGGATGTCATCCAGACTACCAGTACCAAAGGACATATGAAGCATGACCACAATCCATTAATAAATGGCATTGAGCAGGTTCAAGTTTGGGCATGCATTACACAGATTGATAATGATAATTTGTACCAAATCCAAGGTCTTAGTGCTCAAATAGATCAGAGGGAGATAAGACACATAGGAGGCAAAAGTACATATTTTTATAGGAGGATAAGGTCATTGGCATTGTATTCCATATATAGGAACTAGTGAGGAAATGTTTAACATATATGTGCAAGTAGTTGGCCATGTCGCCTATAGAAATATATGGAGCTAAAGTACATGTCACCATGTCACCTACAAGAAGTTGAAAGGTAATTTAGTTGACCATGTTTAATAGATACGTGCAAGTAGTTTTGTTTTGAATTTCTTCAAAGGCTTGTAGCTTTAAACATAGTATTTACTATTTACTATTAAGTATAACTAAGCCTATTGTATGTCAATAACTAGGAGTAACATTGCAGGATAAACACATAAAATTTATCTTCACGGGAATGAAGACCTAACTTACCTCAGAGATTAAGATTACCATGACATAAATAATATTGCTTAGCTATGATTCAGTAGATAAGAAATCTACAATACAATATAAGTAGAAATAATGCACCTATAAATTCTCTATTGATTTTTTGCATCTACTAATATTGAGCTTCTAAATCACTCGTGTCATGAAGTACAAAATAGTTATTTTTCTAGACTTATGGAAGTAGATGGATTAAATTAAACCTGTGCTAGATCAGGTACCAGGGAGGACACATATAGGGCAATTATCTAGATATTAGGATCTCTTGACACATTGGATCATTCTCTTGGGTGTTTTTTATGTACCATATTCACAGTTCTTCCTCAATCTCACATGTCTAGTAATGGAATATGACATAGGAATTACTTCCTATATGTGAAACTTGCATCAACCCTAAACCCTAAAGATTCAACATTTTTGTTTGATCTTTTGACTCAATAGATTCTCCCAGACTTGCAACTTTTATATCCTCTTTATCATTTATACATGTAGCTAGTTTCCTCTACTTCAAGGGAGAGGCAAAACAATACCATTTATTGGGGGTTGATACCTTGCACAATCCAAAATTTTCATTCCTCTCAGTCGAGCTTTCATGATCAACTACAACTTAGGTTGACTCTTAAGAATCACATTTCAATGAATCCAGAGCTTTCACCTTGCACAATCCAAGATTATTATTCTTCTCACCCAAGCTCTCATGACCAACTACAAATTGGGCTGACTCTTTAGACTTATAGTTCAATGAATCCCCTTGAGATGGCAATAATTCTAAGTTTCCTACATCTTCTATTTCCCATAACACATTTTCAGACCTATCTGAGCCATCATCTAGAGGCAAATTCACTCTCTCTCATATTCTAGACGGTCCTACTCCTTGTGATGTTAGACTGGTGTAAAATATTGTAAATTCCAAGGATGAAACCTGTGTGTTAAATCTAGGTTGAAGATAGAAACATGAATGATCCACATGCCCATTTTCTTCATCTGCATTCTCAGAAGCCTGGAGACATTCTGGCTTCACTTCAACCCCAATTATTTCATGTTTGTCTAGTTCAAGTAGTCTTGGATCTGAGTGTAGAAATTTTATTTGTAGAACAAACCGATATATGCAATGTCCTAAAGCATAATACTTGTTCTACTTCTACAAAACATTAAGGGGAAGCATAATCGAATTCATGAGCAACATCAAGTAGAAACATGCATAACTGATCAAGAGAAATAATCACACATAACACAAGAGATAGCTAGGGGAAAGCACCAACATAAAACCCCAACCATGTATTATCAATCAAGTGTAGATCCTCAACAACATACAAAAAGAATCAACTCAATATCTATCATGCTCTCTCTCTAATCAAAAGATCCTGATGATCTTCAATCAGAAGATGAAAATCATGGACTACCTAGGCCTCAATATATAGGCCACAAGTCCTCCAATCTCCTATAATAAATCCTTCTCCATGCAAGGAATACTTACTAGAAATATCCAAGTATTTGACAGTACATTGTCCCACATCTGATCTCAACTAGGTCTCTGACATAACTGACATGCAACAGTGATCCATGAGTGAATTCTCAGTTATCTAAAATAATAGTTGTCACATGCATGCAAGCATTAACAAACTATATTTTATTATTTTAACAACTTGTTAAAATAATCTGACTGGACTTGACTAGTTAGAACTAAGTCAACTGATTCTCTCATTATAGAACTCATACTTATTCCCTCAATTAGTGGAGGAAATTAAGGATAAATTCCTCAATCAGTGGGGCAACTCATGTGCATGCTCATAAAGACTTCAAATTCGAATTTCCTTAATTAATTAACTCAACTGAATTAATGAATTAATATTTCCAACTGCTGTTAAGACCAAAATTAATTTTACTTCCTATAGATAGACTGACTGCTATAAATAGGAAGGGACCCAGAAATGCTATTTTTAGAACTTTCCATTTTTAGTAGTTTCACCTCTCACCCAATGTGGCCAATGACCTCACTGACCAAACTGCTATTTTTAGACATGCTATTTTTAGTAGGTCTATTTTTAGCACATTCTAAAATTAACATTTCTTGTTGCACATTTTTCAACACTCCCTCTCAACAAGAAAGGCTTTCTCTCGAACCCGATCCTGTAACTATGGAATGTTCTACAGGCAACACATCTACCCGGTCCACTTGCTACAACAACACTTGGAACAAAAACACTCCCAACTAACCACTCTATTGGGCTAGGAACATACTCTGATGCTGAAGCTCTACTAGCTGCTGACAAGTGCTCCCTCTCTGACATCTGTGCTACTGCAACATCTCCATGCATCTCGCACCATTGCACACCTCTTTGTGCCACCTAGCACTGTGCAAAACACTTGTGCCTCTCGCATTGTTGCAGCTTACTAGCTATGCGCTGTCCTGGGATTCCCTGCACTGTTGCTCTCTCTGATGCTCCGTCCACATCTGTCTCTACCCAATCAATCAGTTCCTGCTACTCCACATCGGGGCTCCTATAGCAAGGTCTCATTCAAGAGGTTGGGTACCTCAAGGATCTTGCCCCTCCTCCTTGGGATGATCACTCTATATCACCCCACCTCCTACCTAGAGGTATGGCTGCATGTGATCCCTCAACCCACCTGGCTCGAAGTTTCCCCCTACTGGAGGTCTCTACATGAGTAGATGTCTCTACTCGATCTCCTCTTAGCTTCCCTTGTTGTGGTTGCTCCACAACCTCCTGAAGCTACTACACAAATCATGGCTCCTCCACAATCATCTAAGACTTCTTCTGGCTCTACATGTTGAGAGGTAATATATCCTCCCTCTCAACCACCAAGTCTCCATCAGTTTCCTTGCTGCTCAAGGCTTTGCATGCATCTTGAACCTCAAGAGCATACAGGTTCTTGACCCGTGAACCAATCGGCTTCACCTGTCGAGTGATGATGTGTCTAAGGAAAACCTTTCCCTTACTGAAGACTACATCATAGCCTCTATCTTCTAGCATTGCGATCGACACCAAGTTTCTCTTTAGTCCTGGTACATACTTGACATCGGTCAAGGTAAGGTGAGATCCATGCTCCCTTTGAAAAATAACCGTGCCAACACCTAAGACACTATACTTCTCATCATTACCCATCACTATGAGTATCTGGAGATCTTTCTCCTCCAAAGTACTAAACAAACTCTTGTTGCCGGTCATGTGGAAAGAAGCTCCACTATCAAGAAACCAAACACTTCCCACCATGGATGAAACCATGCATGCGAAGAGTGTGAAATCCAACTCAAACCGTGAAGCAAGTGCCTCACTTTCAAATCCTTCCCCAAATCCCTTCTTGGATTTACTCCGTGGACAATTTGCAGCATAATGGCCCACCTCATGATAATGAAAGCATCACACTTTTGATTTGTCAACCTTCTTCCCATCATTAGAAGAACTGGGTTTGAAAAGAGAAACCTTCTCCTTCCCCTTCTTCGCCTTACTCGCTAAGGCACAGTTCTCCCCATCATGCATAGATGAAGAACTGTCTCTGGTGCTCCGTCTGACCTCCTCCTGCATCAAATCCGACCATAGTCGTTCCCAATATGGCAATTTCTCCCTTCCATTCACCGAGTCCTCGTAGCTATGCTAGCTCTTAGGAAGGCCAAGGAGTGCTAGACTCACCATATCCTCATCCAATGTCACGACCCCTACACTTGCAAGCTCATCCCTGCATGTGATGAGCTTGGTCAGATACATAGAGATCGTCTCATCCATTTCACACTTGATCTTTTGAAGTTTTTCCTTTAGTGCCAACTTCCTCTAATCACTGCTATTCTGATATAAATCTTTGAATGTTTTCCACATTGCATGCAGAGTCTCCTTCCCATGGAGGCTTGAGACAATGTGATCTCGCACTCCCTTCAAGAGAATTCTCCTAGCTCTAGCCACACACTTCCTCCATTCCACCTGCTCAGACTTGTCAGTAGGCTTAGGAATTTCTTGATCAATGAAATCCTTAAGGCCATTATCTTCCAAAACTGCCTCCATGCGATCCTTCCAAGCTATATAGTTTGGGCTTCTGTCAAGGCCATACTCAAGCCTCAAACCATAGAACCCCATTGATGAAATAGATGTGATAAGAGCTTGAGATCTATACGCCAAATAATAAGCTTCAAATTTCTCCTGCTAGTATATTGTTCTTGCTTGATGACCTGTACTCTGATACCATGTAGAATTTTGTAGAATTTTCCTACAAATCATCTAGCTCTGATACCATGTAGAAATTTTACTTGTAGAACAAACTGATATATGCAAAGTCTTAAAGCATAATACTTGTTCTACTTCTACAAAACATTAAGTGGAAGCATAATCGAATTCATGAGCAACATCAAGTATAAACATGCATAACTGATCAAGAGAAATAATCACACATAACATAAGATATATCTAGGGGACAACACCAGCATAAAACCCCAACGATGTAGTATCAATCAAGTGTAGATCCTCAACAACATACAAAAATAATAAGCTCAATAGCTATCCTGCTCTCTCTCTAATCAGAAGATCCTGATGATCTTCAATAAGAAGATGAAAATCATGGACTACCTAGGCCTCAATATATAGGCCACAAGTCCTCCAATCTCCTATAATAGATCCTTCTCCATGCAAGGAATACTTACTAGAAATATCCAAGAATATGATAGTACATTGTCCCACATCTAATCTCAACTGGGTCTCTGACAGAACTGACATGCAACAGTTATCCATGAGTGAAATTCTCAGTTTATCTAAAATAATAGTTGTCACATGCATGCAAGCATTAACAAACTATATTTTTTATTCTTAACAACGTTTTTTAAAATACTTCTAATTGGACTTGACAGTTAGAACTAAGTCACTGATTCTCTCATTATAGAACTCATACTTATTCCCTCAATCAGTGGAGGAAATTAAGGATTAAATTCCTCAATCAGTGGGGCAACTCATGTGCATGCTCAACAAAGACTTCAAATTCCAATTTCCTTAATTAATTAACTCAACTGAATTAATTTAATTAATATTTCCAACTGCTGTTAAGACCAAAATTAATTTTACTTCCTATAGATAGACTAGGGACTGCTATAAATAGGAAGGGACCCAGAAATGCTATTTTTAGAACTTTCTGTTTTTATCAGTTTCACCTCTCACCCAATGTGGCCAATGACCTCACTGGCCAAACTGCTATTTTTATACATGCTATTTTTAGCAGGTCTATTTTTAGCACATTCTAAATTTAACATTTCTTGTTACACATTTTTCAACACTGAGGCTACCCTGCTTAACACCTCACTAAAATAATAAAAAAAGTAAATTCATTTCGTTAGATCTCTTCTTGAAAAGTTATGTACACCAAGGATCATAAAAACTAAAGGCTACCTTAAGCCAAAGAAATCCTTTTCAAGTTTCTTAGAATTCCATCCCCTTGGTAAGAGATGAGGCCACACTGCCTCCCAAAATAAGTCATTTGCTCAAGCTTTGTTAAGCCTAAAATCTCTAGTTAGGAACTTAATAATATCTTTAGTAAAAAGGGTGGAACATGCCCTACCCATAGGAATTTCATGATGAGAAGAGATAACTTGGTTTGTCTTTGCTAGCTTTGTGAGAAATGCACTAAGATTTTCCTTGCCTTTGCCAATTCCCACAACTTGAACAGGTAAATTTGGTCCTGCTAATGTTTTAAGCTTTGTAACGAACTCTTCCATAGAAACTCTTCCATCATTAAATTCCTTTGTTACCTGTTTATCAGAGAATTCAGTTAGACCCTATACTTATAAGAACATTCAAACTATCATAACAGGAGTAAGACTAAAAAATTCATTACCATAATATTTTTCTTCTAAAATATGCTTCATAATTCTATTGAGTTAAAAATTTATTTTCAAACATATTATGAAAAAAAAGATGGTTGATAGACTGTCACCACAAACAATGATCAAGGGCTAAAATGCTAAAACACTTAACCCAAAATCTAAAACTAGATTGCCACGAACAAAAAATCCCAATGAGAAAACACAGGGGAGATACCAATGAGATTCCCTTTACAAATCCTTAGGCTTTCATTCAAGGAAGCAACTTGATCCTGGGAAGAGTAAACAAAAGCATCCCTTTCCATCTTCTTGGGCAACATACAAGGGAGAAGAATGTTCCTAAATAAGGAAGTCACTTAACTATCAACCACGAAAAAACCCTTACAATTCACATCCAATTCCGTCTCCACCCCCCTATCTAAATTTGTATCTCTCCTCATCTCTCCTTCTTTGTCTCTCTATCTCACCCACCAAACATACACTCACCCTCCCTATATCTAACTATCTCTCTCCCCCTCCCTCTTCCTCACCCTCTCTCTCTCTCTCTCTCTCTCTCTCTCTCTCTCTCTCTCTCTTCCCTCCTACTCTCCTCTCTCCCTCAATCTCCATCCATATCTCCCTTGTCATTCCCTCTCTCTCACACCACCTTTCTTTGTTTATGTCTTTTTTATTCCCTTCGTCTCTCCCCCAATACAACTTGTAGAATTATTGTAGAATTTTTCTACAAATCAGCTAGCTCCGATACCATGTAGAAATTCCACTTGTAGAACAAACCGATATATGCAATGTCCTAAAACATAATACTTGTTCTACTTCTACAAAACATTAAGTGGAAGCATAATCGAAATCATGAGAAACATCAAGTAGAAACATGCATAACTAATCAAGAGAATTAATCCCACATAACACAAGAAATATCCAGGGGAAAGCACCAGCATGAAACCCCAACCATGTATTATCAATCAAGTGGAAATCCTCTTCACAATACAAGAAGAATTAGCTCTCAAGCTATTTAGTTCTTAATGAACTGTGAAGATATGTCTCATGAACCAACCAAGCCCTGTATATAAGGCTTTACCTATGGTCCAATCCCTATTTCCTTGCACAGTTTGCTTAGGAAATAATAGCAAAAGCATATGCAATTAATTCCAAACATACCAAGTTAACCAATGGTCCAACTACACAATCCTTGAGGACACTAGGTTCCTCAACCATGCAAAACTACTTACTAGAATTAGTCAAACATCTTGATAGTACAGTGTCCCACATCTGATCTCAACTGGGTCTCTGACAGAATTGACATGCAACAGTTATCCATGAGTGAATTCTCAGTTATCTAAAATAATAGTTGTCACATGCATGCAAGCATTAACAAACTATATTTTATTATTTTACAACCTTGTTAAAATGATCTAACTAGACATGACTAGTTAGAACTAAGTCAACTGATTCTCTCATTATAGAACTCATACTTATTTCCTCAATCAGTGGTGGAAATTAAGGATAAATTCCTCAATCAATGGGACAACTCATGTGCATGCTCACAAAGACTTCAAATTCGAATTTCCTTAACTAATTAACTCAACTGAATTAATTAATTAATATTTCCAACTACTATTAAGACCAAAATTAATTTTACTTCCTATAGATAGACTAGGGACTGCTATAAATAGGAAGGGACCCAAAAATGCTATTTTTAGAACTTTCTATTTTTAGCAGTTTCACCTCTCACCCAATGTGGCCAATGACCTCACTAGCTAAACTGCTATTTTTAGACATGCTATTTTTAGCATGTCTATTTTTAGCACATTCTAAATTTAGCATTTCTTGTTGCACACTTTTCAACACTCCCTCTCAACATGAAAGGCTTCCTCTCGAACCCGATCCTGTAACTCTGGAATGTTCTCCATGCAACACATCTACCCGTTCCACTTGCTCCAACAACACTTGGAACAAAAACACTCCCAACTAACCACTCTGTTGGGCTAGGAACATACTCTGATGCTAAAGCTCTACCTGCTGTTTACAAGTGCTCCCTCTCTGACATCTGCGCTACTGCAACATCTCCATGCATCTCGCACCATTGCACTCCTCTTTGTGCCACCTAACACTGTGCAAAACACTTGTGCCTCTGGCATTGTTGTACCGTGCTAACTATGCACTGTCTTGGGATTCCCTACACTGTCGCTCTCTGTGCCGCTCCATCCACATCTGTCTCTACCCCATCAGTCAATTCCTGCTACTCCACATCTGGGCTCCAGTAGCAAGGTCTCATCCAAGAGGTTGGGTACCTCAAGGATCCTGCCCCTCCTCCTTGGGACGATCACTCTATATCGCCCCACCTTCTACCTGGAGGTATGGCTGCATGTGATCCCTTAGCCCACCTCACTCAAAGTTTCCCCCTACTAGAGGTCTTTGCATGAGTAGATGTCTCTACTCAATCTCCACTCAGCTTCCCTTGTTGTGGCTGCTCCATAACCTCCTGAAGCTGCTGCAACAATCGTGGCTCCTCCACAATCGTCCGAGACTTCTTCTGGCTCTGCATGTTGAGAGGTAATATACCCTCCCTCTCAACCACCAAGTCTCCATCAGTTGCCTAGCTGCTCAAGGCTTTGCATGCATCTTGAACCTCAAGAGCATATAGGTTCTTGACCTGTGAACCAATCTGCTTCACCTGTCTAGTGATGATGTGTCTAAGGAAAACCTTTCCCTTACTGAAGACTACATCATAGCCTCTCTCTTCCAGCATCGCGATCGATGCTAAGTTTCTCTTCAGTCCTAGTACATACTTGACATCGGTCAAGGTAAGGTGAGATCCATGCTCCCTCTGAAAAATAACCATGCCTACACTTGAGACACTATACTTCTCATTAGTACCCATCGCTATGAGTATCTGGAGATCTTTCTCCTCCAAAGTACTGAACAAACTCTTGTCGCCGGTCATGTGGAAAGAAGCTCCACTGTCAAGAAACCAAACACTTCCCACCATGGATGAAACCATGCATGCAAAGAGTGTGAAATCCAACTCAAACTGTGAAGCAAGTGCCTTGCCTTTAGATCCTTCGCTGGATCCCTTCTTGGATTTCCTCTGTGGACAATTTGCAGCATAATGGCCCACCTCATGACAACGAAAGCATCGCACTTTCGATTTTTCAACCTTCTTCCCATCATTCGAAGATCTAGATTTGGAAAGAGAAACCTTCTACTTCCCCTTCTTCGCCTTACTCGCTAAGGTTCTCCTCATCATGCATGGATGAAGAATTGTCTCTGGTGCTCCGTCTGATCTCCTCCTACATCAAATTCAACCATAGTCATTCCCAGTTTGGAAGTTTCTCCCTTCCATTCACCGAGTCCTCGTAGCTATGCTAGCTCTTAGGAAGGCCAAGGAGTGCTAGACTCACCATATCCTCATCCGATGTCACGACCCCTACACTTGCAAGCTCATCCCTGCATGTGATGAGCTTGGTCAGATACATAGAGATCGTCTAAACCTTTCACACTTGATATTTCAAAGTTTGTCCTTTAGTGCCAACTTCCTCTGATCACTGCTATTCTAATATAAATCTTTCAATGTTTTCCACATTGCATGCGGAGTCTCCTTCCCATGGAGGCTCTAGACAATGTGATCTCGCACTTCCTCCAAGAGAATTCTCCTAGCTCTAGCCACACACTTCCTCCATTCCACTTGCTAAGTCTTGTCAGTAGGCTTAGGAATTTCTTGATCAATGAAATGCTTAAGGCCATTATCTTCCAAAACTGCCTCCATGCAATCCTTCCAAGCTATATAGTTTGAGCTGCCATCAAGGCCATAGTCAAGCCTCAAACCATAGAACGCCATCGATGAAATAGATGTGATAAGAACTTGAGATCTATATCCCGAATAATAAACTTCGAATTTCTCCTATTAGTATACTATTCTTGCTTGATCACCTGTGCTCTGATACTGTGTAGAATTATTGTATAATTTTTCTACAAATCAGCTAGCTTCGATACCATGTAGATATTTCACTTGTAGAACAAACTGATATATGCAATGTCCTAAAGCATAATACTTGTTCTACTTCTAGAAAACATTAAGCGGAAGCATAATCGAAATCATGAGCAACATCAAGCAGAAACATGCATAACTGATCAAGAGAATTAATCACGCACCAAAATAAAACCTGAACCATGTATTATCAATCAAGTGGAAATCCTCTAAACAATACAAGAAGAATTAGCTCTCAAGCTATTCAGTTCTCAATGAACTATGAAGATATGAAGATATGTCTCATGAACCAACCAAACCTTGTATATATAGGCTTTACCTATGGTCCAATCCCTATTTCCTTGTGCAGTTTGCTTAGGAAATAATAGCAAAAGCATATGCAATTAATTCCAAGCATACCAAGTTAACCAATGGTCCAACTTCGCAATCCTTGAGGACACTAGTTCCTCAACCATGAAAAAACTACTTACTAGAATTAGTCAAGCATCTGATAGTACACTGTCCCACATCTGATCTCAACTGGGTCTCTGACAGAACTGACATGCAACAGTTATCCATGAGTGAATTCTCAGTTATCTAAAATAATAGTTTTCACATGCATGCAAACATTAACAAACTATATTTTATTATTTTGACAACTTGTTAAAATAATCTAACTGGACTTGACTAGTTAGAACTAAGTCAATTGATTCTCTCATTAGAGAACTCATACATATTTCTTTAATCAGTGAAGGAAATTAAGGATAAATTCCTCAATCAATGGGACAACTCATGTGCATGCTCACAAAGACTTCAAATTCGAATTTCCTTAGTTAATTAACTCAACTGAATTAATTAATTAATATTTCCAACCGCTATTAAGATCAAAATTAATTTTACTTCCTATAGATAGACTAGGGACTGCTATAAATAGGAAGGGACCTAGAAATGCTATTTTTAGAACTTTCTATTTTTAGTAGTTTCACCTCTCACCCAATGTGGCCAATGACCTCACTGGCCAAACTACTATTTTTAGACATGCTGTTTTTAGCAGGTTTATTTTTATCACATTCTAAATTTAGCATTTCTTGTTGCACACTTTTCAACATAACTCTATCTCTCTCTCAGTCCCTTTCTCATTCTCTCTCTCAATTTCTTTCTTTTTCTTTCTCTCCCACCCATCACTATCTCTCTTTTACCTACGACTCTATCACTATCTCCCTCCCTCTCTCTCTTCCCTTCTTCTCTCCTCTCCTCCTCATTCTCTTTCCATCTCTCCTTTGTCACTCCATCTCTCTCTCCAACTCTATATTTTCATGTCTTTTCTCTCCCTCCATTAGAGAAATATTGAGGTAAAAAATGGGACTCAAAATAAAAATGTACAACCAAAATAAACTTTATAAGAACCAATATAATTGAATACTATGATATCAACCCTGCGGGATGATTCACCACTTTGAAGTAAAAAGGTAAAAAAATAAAATAATAATAAAAAAACTACATTCAACTTGTATTTTCAAGTTATATCCCCACAGTTTTACTCAAATTTTGATCTGGAGAACTCAATGAATGCATAATTCAATTCCTCATCCAAGAAGTACCCATGTTGCATATTTTTGAGGACCCTGCTACATGAAAAATGAGAAATACATGAAAAAACATGATTGTAATAATGTTTTTTCATGTATTTTTCATTTTTCTTGTAGCAGGGTCCATCAAAAGTATGCAACATTGGTACTCCTTAGATGAGTAATTAAATTCCACATCAAATGAGTGCTCCTGCTCGAAATTTGAGTAAAATTGTGGTAGGATAACTTGAAAATACGAGTTGAAAAATTAGTTTTCCTTTTTTCCCTCCAAAATTTGTTGAGGTAATCCAATATTATTTTCTTATTTCCACTAGTATTTTATAATATTCCTTGGGAGGCCCATTTTAGACATCAAAATTTCTCTGATGCAACTCCACCTCCCTCTCCCTTTATCTCTACTCTCTCTCCCATCCTCTTTCTCTTCCTCTCATTCCACTTCCCTCTCGCTCTCTCTCTCTCTCTCTCTCTTTCTCTCTCTCTCTCTCCATCCAAATGATTTAGAATTGTCGCTATGTGTAAATAATATATGTAAGGTATAACATAATAATACTTATAAAGGTGATGATTATTAATATAATATATTGAAATAATAATAATCAATATGATCGATTGTTAAATAATAGCTTGTTAAATAAACAATGGTATATTAACTTTACATTATAGATAAAATGATTTCTTGTGGTCAAATTGGAAGCTTTGTGCCTTACATTTTCCATTTTGCATTACATTTTACATTTATATATGTTTTAATTTTAATATTAATTAAAACATATGAAGTTGACCTTTTCTTCTATATATGTTTCTTGACATTTTTTTTTGTTGTGTTTGACCATTGCTAAAAAGCTTTGTGGTGGATTTGCATTATGTTTTCTTTTCCTAAGTTGAACTTACCACTCTTCTTTATTCTATTATGTATTGTGGATGTTTTGAGTGGTTTGTGAATCTATGTTTACATTTTTTGAGTTGTTTATGTATCTCTCTCTCGGTTTAGATGGTAATGTTTGTGGATGTTATAGACCTTATGTTGTATTTTTATTTGTATATGTCGTTGTCCATTAGTAATTAGTTGTTGATGAAAAGGCAGATGATGTTGTCAATAATTAATTGTACTTTGCAGGAGGATTGATTTTACCCATTTGTTTCATTTAGTACCAGGTACGACAAATTTGAAAGCTATTTAATTCTTAATGGTGTCCCTTTAGGTATTACTAAATATATCTGAAAGAATATTTTGAATAATTTACTTCCTCAAGATTACTTTGTTCCTTTGAATTTTTTTGAAATGATTTATTTCCTTCAAGAATATTTTGATGATTTTTCATAGATAATCCATTTTATGAAGATAATAAATAATATGTATTTTTATTTATTTTTAATGAGTAGCCATGTCCACAAATTTTTTAAACTATGCACTCCTTAAAACAATTATAATAGAGTTGAAGGGTTAGGAATTATCGCAGAATTTTTTTGACAAAGAAAACCACACATGTTTATTGTTAGGGTTGTTGACAGTTTGATAGATAATTGGTGTAGGAATTTCTTATGCAAATTATTTTCATGGTAGAATTTCTTATGGAGTCATTTTTGTAAAATAAATTAATCTATATTTTTAATTTATCACATTTGCATTATCTATATCATAAAAATGGATTTGGAATAGTATTTTGATGAATTTTGTTTGGAGATGGTTTGTTTTGAGTGTTTATACATGTATCTTTTCCTCTAGTAAATATTTTGAGCATATTGTTGTATGCCATGTGTTTTAATTTTTTATATTGATTAAATTTTGGGCTCAGAAAAAATCATAAATCATAAATTATATTAAAATTTCTATTAAAATGATAAATCCTAAATCCTAAAATATTAAATTAAAATGTTCATTTATGCAATTTTTTTATTATTATTATCACTGATTGAAGGATTAATTCAATTTTATTGTTCATGCTAGAGTGTTTTCCATTTTTGTGAAAGTGAAATTATACACTGGACTGATGTAGTTTAGGGTATGTATTCTAAATAATTTTCTAATAAGATTCATTCATTCATTTATAGAATTTTAACTTGTGCCAAAATACTGTGGTTTTGCAGTTGCCATGCAGGGAGAAAAGTTATGTGGTCACAATCCCGTGGATGAGATATGTTGTCTAACGTATATTATTTTTTTTTTGAAAAAAAAGAAAATAAGAAATTTACCCTCTTTCGTGTAAAGTGAAGAAAAATGTGAAGTAAACTATAAGTGAAAATAGTCTTGCTTGGGATTGGACCATGAGATTTGTGGGGACCAAACAAATCCACTTGAAAATTAATTTTTTTGAACAAAGAGTTGTCCATGTTCCTTTTGATGGATATGAGACAATGACATCTTTAAAATCAATTTAATATATGTCAATACATATGATAGAGTGCCAATCTTTAAAATTTATTTAAATATGTTGTTTTCAATATTAAAGAAAGGGCCACATTGATGGGTCCAGCCCCGTTGTCACACTTACCAACATTAATAAAAGGATTATGAATGGATTTAAATGATGGGTAGTATGATTAAATGTGATATTTGTTCATTCGGCGGTTGATTACAATGATTTAATATTGATTTTGGTTCCGAAACTTATGATTTGTATCCGCGCTAATGGTTATCGGACAAGTGTCCACTCCTCAAAAACTTCACTCCTGCTTTGGTAAGAGGTCCTCAAACCCTATCTCCCGATCATTTTTCTCGTCGAGCTGTTGAGGTTGAGGGTTCTGTAATATGGTTCTTCTGTGCGGTTTTCTCTGTAAAATATTATGCTGCCTCTGGTATTCTGGCTCGGCTCTTGACCTGGAAACTTGTTTGGCTTCTCCGTCTAGTAAGGGACTCTTATTTGACACTAGTTTTTCTCTGTGTGGCGCTTAATCTCTCTGCTGAGTTATGGACAATAGCTTGCTTGTTAGGATTTGGAACTTTTTTGTGTACAAGGTTGATACTAGTTATTTAGCTGGGCTATGCGACTGCTCTTGTCTGGAATTCTTTTGTGTAACTGTTCGTTGAGTTCTCTGGTTACATTTTTGTGTTTTGTGGACAGGTTGCGGTCTGAGGGTCTTCGACTTCGGTTTCTTCCACAATATCAAGGTAAGTCTTCGTTCCCTACTATCAGTTCTTTCTCCTCTTCACGCTTTTAATTGAGGCACTTGCTCCTTCGTGAGCAGAGTGACCCTTGGTGACTGCAATGTAGGCACCTTATCTCTGTAAGGTAAGTTTGAACCCTTGTCTCGTTGTTCTCTTTCGGTCTCTTCTTTCTCTGCCACAGAATGCTCACAAATTGTTGTTAATGTTTGATGTTGCAGGTGTGTTCGTTTTGGAGGGTTTTGACTTCGACTCCTTGGCATACTGGCTAGACCCGAGCAAGGTCATTCCCTGTCATATTGTAACTTGTTTTATTCCCGTCGTTAGTTAGGGTTCAACAATCTATTGTGGAGATCATTTTTCTTTGATAGTCTGGCCGTATGTAGTCAAGGTCTATTTAGTTTGCATTATCTTGGTTATGGATAGTTACTGTAGTTTGTTTCTCGGTCAGGGTTTCTAAGCCAGTCTACTATGACAAACTCAATTATATTTGTACGGCGTTATTCACATGGACTATATGTATATTCGAATAGGGGTTTTGTGACTATATGTATTAGAACAAAGGTTCTGTGATTATTTTGTAAATAAAACAGAGAGGGTTTATTCTTCAGAAATACCTGTGTGACTTGTTTGCCTTTACTGTTCGAAATGCATGCAACCTTTCTCTATCTTTGATGCTCGAAATGAATAAAACGTCCAGGATTCTTTTGCACTCTTTTGTTTGAAAAATTATGGAACTATATGCCCTCGTTTCTGTATTGTACTCCGTAGTTCTGTTTGCAAGCTTGCTTTGATTTATTGACCTGCTTTAGTCAATACAAATAGAACCATATATGTGTACATGCTTGTGGAATAAAAAACCAGAGAATGTGCTTTCCCTGTATCAAGCAATTTAACCGGATGATAGATAGACAGTTACATGATATTTAGAAAATAGATTATGTGCTCAGAGATATTTTATTAGATTTCTCTCTCTCAAAAATTTGAACCTCTTACAATTGCATTCTGTTCCTTTTCAATAATTGTCTAGAAATTGTTTTCTCCTAATTGCTGTTGGTTACATTTTTTAGTTCAAAAACTATTTATTGTCCTACGTTACAACTTGTAAAAGTTGACATGAAAATAAAAATAATTACTCGCAACTATTTGACTAATTAATCCTCTACCTTCCTAAATACTGTTCTTTACTAAATTAAAATAACACAAAAAAACAACTACAATGTTCACTTAGCAATTTCCTTCTCAGTCCTCTCAGAGACCAAATAGCCTTTTGTCATGATGACCTGTTAGCTATATGCTCCTGCATCAGGCTCCCGGGGTAAGAAAAAATCATGGCTCCATTCCATGAGCTCCTCCACAGAATAACCCACCTTCTGTATCTATGCCGTGTTGAGCCACGAACTAACCTCGATTGGACCATTCTTCCACTTGACAAGGTATCGCAGATACTCCTTCATGCAAGTCCTCTTGGCCACCTGTGTGTTGAGAATTTTCTCGATCTCATGCGGTAGAGCCGAAGGCATGTGCCTCATCCAAGAACACTCTCCAACTTGGGTGTCCTGTTCTGGCTGTACCACACTGTCATCTTCCAGGTTGGCAGTATATGGGAACATGTCTACCACGTTGAAAATAGACGATATGCCTATATCTAGTGGTAGCTGTATCTCATAAGCGTTGGCTGAGAATTTATGCAAAATCTTACAGGGACCAATCTTCTTGAATTTCAACTTGTTATATGCGCCCTTAGGAAACCGTTCTTTGCGTAAGTGTGCAAGGATTTCATCACCTACATTGAATTGTACTTCCTATCGCTTTAGGTCTACCTATTGTTTGTATTTCTAAATGCTGTCCTACAACTTTGATTTCACCTGTTCGTGTAGTTCATTCATCACTTCAGAAAAATCTTCCCCATCAGTACTTCTCTTCTCCAACTTTCATAGATCCCACAACTCATGTATTTTGCGAGGATGCATGCTGTACAGGATCTAAAATGGTCTGTGTATAGTGTTGTGGTTAGGTGAATCGTTATAAGCGAATTTTGCCTAAGCGAGCGCATGATCCCATAACCGTGAATTTTCCCCAGTCAAGCTCTGTAACAAGTTCCCCAAACTCCTGTTCACCACTTCCATTTTCCCGTCAGTTTGCGAATGGTATGCAAAGCTGAAGTTCAATTGTGAGTCCAACTTCTTCCACAGGGTGCGCCAAAAGTGTCCCGTGAATTTTACGTCCCTGTCAGAAATAATAGATCTGGGTAGGCCGTGTAATCTAACTATCGCTGTGAAAAACAGGTGAGTTACGTGAGTGGCATCACTAGTTTTTCGTCAAGGGATGAAATGTGCCATTTTCGAGAACCTGTCTACCACCACCATCACCGAGTCATAACCTCGTTGTGTTCTAGGGAGTCATAGGACAAAGTCAATGCTGACTGAGTCCCATGGTCTACTTGGAATAGGCAGTGGTGTGTAAAGTCTGGTGTTTTGACTATGTCCCTTCACCAGTTGGCAGAATTTACACCTACTCACATATCGCTGCACATCCCTTCGCATTCTTGGCCAGTAATAGAAGTGTTCGATCTGATCCAAAGTTTTTTCTATGCCGAAATGTCCGGCTAGACCTCCACTATGCTTCTCCCGTATAATATTTTCTCTCATCAAACAATCAGGAATACATAACTGTTCCCCTCTAAACAGTAGCTCCTCTTACAAATTGTAGTCCAACCATGGACTATTGTTCCTCAGCACGGGATTTTGATAGGCTTCATAAGCCTCTTAGAAATTCATGTTGGTTTGATACAAGTCTTTCAAATGCTCAAAACCCAACACTTGTATTGTACTTTCCTGTAAGAGAAAGGCTCTTATGCTTAATGCATCCGCCACCTTGTTGGCCTGCCTGCTGATGTGTTTCAACACAAAGGTGAAACTCTACAAATACTTAACCCATTTGGCATGCTTGTGGTTCAATTTATGCTGTTGCATCACATATTGTAGCGTTGAATTATCAAAAAATAACACAAATTCACTCCCCAATAGGTAGTGTCTTTGGGGCTCATCCGATATGCTGCCTTATTTGGTAAGCTTGCTCTGGGTATAAAGTCGATATGATGACTGATGCTTCTTTTGAGAGGAAACTTGTCCAACAAATCATCAACTACAATGTCTTTGAATTCCTGCAGCATCTCTTGAATTTATGCAGGCAAATTAGACATTTCTGTGTGCAACAACACTGTCTTTTCCCTCCTCACAACAACATAGTTCACTTCACTTTCCTCGATCTGTTTCACAAATTGTTTTCCACCTATAAGCAATGCTTTGGTTCCACTTGCTTCTGTTATCTCCTCTTCCTTAATGGGTACACGCGTATGCTTGATTCCATCTTTAACAAACTTGTAGCAGTTCGTTTTCCCATCATGTACTACCTTCTGATCATACTGCCATGGTCTTCCTAGCAGTATGTGACACACGTCCATTGGCATAATATCAAAGATAACTTTGTCTTTATACCTGCCAATGTGAAATTCAACCTCACACTGTTCATCAACCAACAGTTGGTGGCCTTTCTGCAGCCACAACACCTTGTAAGGGGTGGGGTGCTTAAGCCGCTTCAAACCCAACTTTTCTACCATCTCGATGGCAACCAAATTCTCTGTACTCCCACTGTCGATGATCAATTTGTAGCACTTTCTGTGTGATTTGCAAATTGTCCAGAATAGTGCTTTCCATTGGGTTTGTTTAGATGTTTCTTTGGCTGGTTTCAGCAACACTTTGTTCAGAACTAAGGCCTCCCCTGTTTCCGCTACATTTTCTGCTTCTTGGGGTGGTGCCTCAGCTTCCTTAGGCTGCACAACAAACATTCCTCTCTGGCCAACTTGTTCTGCTTCAGGGCATTCAAAAGATCAGTGCCCCCACTTGTGGCACCTATAGCATTGGAAATTAGCTCCTCTACCTCAGCCATTCCCTCTTCCTCGCTGATATGGCCTGCCGCCTCTAGTGTTGTCTCCTTTTTGTGTTTTTCTTGAGGCCTTGGATTTGCTACCCTCTTCGCTATTACTGGCAGTTCGTCCTCTGCCATAGGACTGTTCTCATCCTCTGCCAGTTCCCCGTCCTCTCCTAGCATATTGTTTTCTAGTAATCTTTTCCTCGGCCTTCACAACACTCTGATAGGCTTCTTCTATATCTCTCGGGGAAAGAATGCTGATTTCATCCAGCATTTCTAGTCTCAAACCATTTACGTATCTTGCTGTCTTCTCTAGAGTGTCATCGTTATAACCAGCTCTCAAGTTCACTCGGTAGAATTCTTCTGTATACTCCCTTACTGCCATCCCTTTTTGTCTTAAATTCTGCACTTGTCGGTAAAGTGCAACCTGGTAATCCTTAGGTAGAAATCTGCCTTTCAATTTGGCCACCATCCTTGACCACTTCTTTATCGGTAACTTGTTCATCCTCCTTCTCTCTGCTTGGACACTATCCCACCATAGGGCTGCATGTCCCTTCAATTTTGTTGCAGTGAACTTGACTCTCCAGTCCTCACTGACCTCTTCACTTTCAAAATACTTGTCCAACTCACTTACCCAGTCCAATAGAACTTCTGTGGACAAGTTGCCATCGTAGTTAGGAATATCTGGTTTGGGCTTGCTACTGGCCAACAAAACTGACCTCAACAACCTCATCTCCAGCCCTTCCTCATCCGATCCGTCTATTGTAACTGTGGCTTCTTCCTCGCTGTAATCTCCTATTTTTGGATCCCTTCTTCTTCTTGCTTCCACTGCCTCCAAACAAGTAGTAAGGATCCTTATTTCTTCCCTCAGTCCTTCATCTGCTGCTCTGCACACACCTCTCCCACGTCCTTGTCTTCTAACTTCCATATCCTAGCACTTTCAATTTCCTTCTCTGATACCGCTTGATGGGTCCAACCCCCTTGTCACACTTACCAACATTAATAAAAGGATTATGAATGGATTTAAATGATGGGAAGTTTGATTAAACGTGATATTTGTTCATTCGGCAGCTGATTACAATGATTTAATATTGATTTGGATTCCGACACTTATGATTTGTACCTACGCTAATGGTTATTGGACAAGTGCCCACTCCTTGAAAACTTCACTCCCGCTTTGGTAAGAGGTCCTCAAACGCTATCTCCCGGTAATTTTTCTCGTTGAGCTGTTGAGGTTGAGGGTTTTGCAATATGGTTCTTCTGTGCGGTTTTCTCTGTAAAATATTATGCTGCCTCTAGTATTCTTGCTCTTCTCTTGACTTGGAAACTTGTTTGGCTTCTTCATCTGGTAAGGGACTCTTATTTGACGCTGGTTTTTCCTTGTTTGTTTCTCTGTCTGGCGCTTAATCTCTCTGCTGAGTTATGGGCAATAGCTTGCTTGTTAGGATTTGGAACTTTTCTGTGTACAAGGTTGATACTAGTTATTTAGCTGGGCTATGCGATTGCTCTTGTCTGGACTTCTTCTATGTAACTGTTCGTTGAGTTCTCTTGTTACATTTCTCTATTTCGTGGACAAGTTGCGGTCTCAGGGTCTTCGGATTTGGTTTCTTCCGCGATGTCAAGGTAAGTATTTATTCCATGCTATCAATTCCTTCTCCTCTTCACGCTTTTAACTAAGGCACTTTCTCCTTCATGAGCAGAGTGACCCTTGGTGACTGCAATGTAGGTGCCCTGTCTATGTAAGGTAAGTTCAAACCCTTGTCTCGTTATTCTATTTCGATATCTTCTTTCTCTGCCACAGAATGCTCACAAATTGTTGTTGATGTTTGTCGTTGCAGGTGTGTTCATTCTGGAGGGTTTTGACTTTGTCTCCTTGGCGTACTGGCTAGACCCGAGTAGGGTTGTTCCTATCATCTTGTAACTTGTTTTATTCCCGTCATTAGTTAGGGTTCAAAAATCTATTGTGGAGACCTTTTTTCTTTGACAGTCCGGTAGTATATAGTCAAGGTCTATTTGGCTTGCATATCTTGGTTATGGATGGTTACTGTGGTTTGCTTTTCGGTCATGGTTTCTCAGCTCGTCTACTATGACAAACTCATTTATATTTGTACGACATTATTCGCATGGACTATATGTATATTTGAATAGGGCTTTTGTGATTGTATGTATTAGAACAGAGGTTCTGTGATTATTTGTAAATAAAACAGAGAGGGTTTATTCTTCAGAAATATTTGTGTGACTTGTTTTCCTTTACTATTCGAAATGCATGCAACCTTTCTCTGTCTTTGATGCTCGAAATGAATAAAACGTCGAGCATTCCTATGCGCTCTTTTGTTTGACAAATTCCAGAACTGTATGCCCTCATTTCTGTAACGTACTCCGTAGTTCTGTTTGCAAGCTTGCTTTGATTTATTGACCTGCTTTAATCAATACAAATAGAACCATATATGTGAACATGGTTATGGAATAAAAAAAACCAGAGAATGTGCTTTCCCTGTATCAGGCAATTTAACAGGATGATAGATAGATAGTTACAAGATATTTAGAAAATAGATTGCATGCTCAGAGATATTTTATTAGATTTCTCTCTCTCAAAAAGTCGAACCTCTTGCAATTGCATTCTGTTCCTTTTCAATAATTGTCTGGAAATTGTTTTCTCCTAAATGCTGTTGGTTACATTTTTTAGTTCAAAAACTATTTATTGTCCTACATTACAACCTGTAAAAGTTGACATGAAAATACAAATAATTACTTGCAACAGTTTGACTAATTAATCCTCTACCTTCCTAAATATTGTTCTTTACTAAATTAAAATAACACAAAAAAACAACTACAATGTTCACTTAGCAATTTCCTTCTCGGTCCTCTCAGAGGCCAAACAGCCTTTTGTCATGATGACCTATTAGCTAGATGCTCCTGCATCACACATATTTGTAATATCATTTAGAGGAATTATCTTTTTCATTTGAAGAAATTGAATCCATTTAAGGCATACATAGTCCTGCCTTAGATTGGAACATGATACTTGTGGAGGCCAACCTTCCCATCTAACCATTGGACCACAACAAGGCTTAGAAAAGCTATTCTTGTATACGTTGAAATAGTTTTAATAGATCTCGTAAATAATTTTTCAATAATGCAATGGATTGAGTAAATAAATTGATCTTTGCAAAATAAAAGATTAGACTGTTTTGGACTCCAACAAATACTCTCACATTCCAATAATGTATTTAGTAATAAATGAAAACATTGATTAGATCGTGACTGAATAGAGTGTACACTGTTTAGATTTAGATGAAAGTTTAAGAATGGAAAGGGAATTTAAAAATTTATTGATTAAAAATTATGGTGTTTTTAAATTCAATTTAGTATATGTTGTTTTTATCGTGATTAAATACCATTGATCCGTATATATCTTGGCACATATTGAAAAATAATTTTTAAATATCTCTTTATGTACCGATTTTTTTTTTCTTGGAGCGAATCCAATGGTGAATTTAGTGAACCCAATGGCAATGGAGTGAATGAGAGGGATTGAGTTAATATTAATTGTATTTTATATATTTATACATGTGTATTCTTTATATATATATATATTTATTATATATATATATATATAATATATATATATATTATATATATAATATATATATATATATTATATATATAATATTATATATATATATATATATATATATATAATCAATTCCACATTGAGTATGGAGGAAATCACACATGGTGCTCATACTGGACTGTAGAATGTGCCTATCTATAAAATTAGAATTTGGGCACAAGTGAATTTCTAAAATTAGATACAATCTCAATTATTCACAAGGAAATTAAAAAATTAATCTAAAATATGGAGAAATTGGCAATGTAGCAATGAATTTATAAAACAACAAATTAAATTTGTTGAAAAAGAGAATGCATGAATTCCATATGGTCCAATTAATGGATGCAATTTATTATTAATGACAGAGATGCAAATTATTTTAAGCATATGTATAAATTGTGCAATGATCATATGGTAGTATTATGCTTGTCAATATTGATATTTAGTGTGTGAGGTAAGCATACAACTACAAAACAAAAATTAAACAATAGGAAAAATATGTAATGACTAATTGCAATAGGAAAAAGTTGCGAGGACTACTTTTTAGTCAGAAGGAAATTAAATTTCTAATAAAGACCATTGTACATGTTGTAGAGTCACCAATTCCATTGAGAAAAGTTGAATTACACCTTCATGGTGAATGTACAATCGCTAATTTTAAAAGGAAGGCCAAATTTCACATTGTACGATTTTGATTTGTTGAGAAAACTATAACTTATGTATTGTAATGTCATTATTCAATTAGAAACAAGCATATTGTATACAATGTGACCACTAATCTACTTTGTATGCCTGTTGTATGGCCAAGTGCGTACAAGTTTATGTCAGTAAGGCTAATGGTCATTGCATGACAAACATGTATTTATGTTTGCTCTGAGGCAAAATTGACATTATAGAGTCCTCATGAGGCTATGCCACTACTTGATAATGATATAATTTGAGTAATTAAAGGTAATACAAAATTTTGGTGGTACTTTTAGGGAAAAGTTCTCAAAATTAAATGTAATGATGATTAGTTTTGATTAATTATGTATAAGTTATATATTGGGCTTAAAACTTAATATCTATGATCACTCCATATTTGACATTATCTACTTCATTCGAACCTCCATTTCATATCATTTTCCTGTTTTTCTAAAGAATTGGCATTTAAAGGATGAAGTTAAAGGTAAATCACTTGTAGAATTGTTCTTTTCTTTTTAATTTTTAAATGTTTATGAAAATGTTATTCTTGTTACTAATAATGTTGAAAGGACGAAACTTGTCAACATAGGGATTTAGCCACCACAATGCTCCACATTAGCAAGGAAGATTTTGACACTTGGAGGTTGATCCATAACAATTCATTCTAGAAGTCAAAGGAAAGGTGAACCAAATCAGTATGTCATGTAGAATATCTTGGGAGCTTCCATAATATTATCCAAATGAGCTAAGGATCATTCACCAAAATTTAAGAAGCATAATAACATTATGGAATTGAGGGAAATTGCGTTTCTATTGTATTAGTGTATTGTTAGCATGAAAATGTTTAATTGACCCTGATTTTGGGCAACTTGGTTAAGCAGTAATATTTAATATAAGAGTAGATAGATGACACATATATGTGTTGGAGAGAAATATACTTTTAAGAAATACATACTATTTTGTATCAAACCTTTGGTTTTTTGTAATACAAGAAGGATTTATGCGAGTTATTATATAAATTTGCAGTAGCATTTCATAGTTTTAATAGCGAAACAGATTAGGAGGGCCCCTTGGTACATGCTACTTATGTTTTATATATGATTTATTAAGTTTTAATATCATTGGCATTATTTTTGTCTATAATCCTATGTTGTATATAAGAATTGGGTATGCTATGTTTTTCCTGTAATTTCTTAGAATTCTTGTAACTGTGTGTTAAAATTTCTTGTAGTGATCTTGTAATCACATAAGAATTCCTATAATTATGTGATAGAATTTCCTGTATTGATCTTGTAATCACACATAAATTCCTGTAATAATGTGCCAGAACTTCCTGTATTAGACAATAATTCTTACAAAAATTACTCGATTTCTTGTAGTTACCTTGTAATCATACACGACTCTACAAAATTTCTGTAAATTAATACTATGTTTTCTTGAAATGCTTTTATAAGGTAGATTTATTTATTTATTATCTAAAGTACTAATACTTCAAACCAACATTATAATTATATTTTTAACATGCTTAAAATAATAGTTCAGAGAGTGATTTAGTTTGCATAAGATAATTGTTATTTTCTTTGAATGGACTTTTTCTTACAGAGCTCACAACATCGATTCTATTTAAATTCATTTTTAGTAAAGTGTTAGTTGATTTTGAACAACGATTAATTCAGAAAAAGTAACTGGTGGGGAAGTGTGATGCATCTTTTTGAATCTGTAAATTTTATGACAACAAATCAAAATTAAATTTAAAAATCTGAAAATCAATGTAAGTTGAATCAACTCTAGGACCTACCTGTACATGCTTTATAAGTAGTTTTGCATAGGAAAGTGGTAAGAACCAGTTCACACATATTGTGCTCCCCCTCGAAGTTTACTTACTTGGATTGACAAAATAAGTGTTAATTCATTTATCCCACTTTATGACTTGATATTTTTGCTCCCTTGTTGGGGAGGTGTAACGAACTGGTTCTTAGGAGTTTAATTTGCTTGTTAAAAATGGAAAAAAAACAATAATGTTTTTTTAGAAAATTCTCTTTATTCAATCTTCCAACGTGAATTTTTTTATGATGGGGAAATAGGAATATAAGACGGGACGTAAGAACTTGCGCCACCACCATAGTGTGTCCTATAATTCCAATTGAGCTAAATAATGTATGCATAAATTAAGAGATAATAGAAGAAGGTTTATTATAGCACTTGAAATTGGTAGACTAGAATTCTAGGTAATTTGGATATTTTTCCCCATATAATCATGTGATTGCATAAGAAGAAAGAAAATATGAAAGTTCAAAAGAAATAGAAAAATGATCAAGTTTCATAAGTGATACATCAAAGATCCATATAGAACCACCTTCTGGTTCTCTCTCTACAAGGTGGAACACATTTTATACTATATTTTGGAACAAAGACATGGCAGAAGAGGAAAGAGGATCTAATATAGGAGGTGGCATAAATGGACATACAATTGTTGGAGGAGGCTGAAGAGATGGTGGAGGAGGCCTAGGAAATGGAAATGGAAATGGAGGAAATGGAAAACCACCAGAAGGTAATGACACAGAAGAAACATTTGGCTTTCCCATTGTGAATATTTCAGGAGATGAAATTCAAATGACGAATATTCGACCATCTTTGTTGCCAACATTCTATGGTAGGGTAACTAAAGACCTTGACTCCTTTCAATTTGAATTTGATATTTTGTGTCGTAGTTATGCTTACAATATTTATGCACAAAATTTGCAATTATTTCCTGCAACATTGAAAGGATCTGCACTACACTGGTTCATGGGTCTAGGTGATGGCACTATTGCATACTAGGATGATATGAATAAAGCCTTTCTTAAGAAATATCAACCCTATTGTAGAATAAGAGATTCTCAAGAGGATATTTCTAGAATGATACAACAAGAGGATGAAAGATTAGAAGATTCTTTAGAAATATTCTTATATAATTTGTAGAAATCAAAGCAACATGATTTGAGTCCTCACACAATTTGTATAATATTATTAAAAGGAATACATGATGAATATATAGATATAATTAATTTAATGGGTGTTGGTGATATTTCACATCTTTCATTTGATAGAATTAGTGATTTGTGTAGGAAATATTCAAGAGGGAAAGATAAAACTAGTGCAAGCATAATAAATCCTCTTTCTAAAGTTAATAAATCAGCTACTGGAGGTGTAAGTATAGGAGAATTAGGAAACTTTCTGGAGGGTTTAAAGAATGATAGTTTAAATAATTTTACTTCTCAAATTGACAATTTAAATATAAGGAAAATGAAAGAAGAGCAAGAGTCAGTCTTATCTATATTTTGCACTAAATGTCAGAAAACACTTCCACTATGAGAATTTCCTCTTGATAATATTCAAATTTATTTGATTTGTTTAGATTCACATAATACTGAGGAATGTCCTACATTACCTGAGCTAAAAACAACTTAGCAAGGATACTCTAGAAATACATAATCATTTTACAATATTGCGCTATTGAGACCTTGGAAACCACGCAGGACAGGTATGTATCAAGATCCTAATCATCAAAATGTTCCTTATTATAATGTTCCTTAAAATACATGGAATTATCCCATGCCATTACAGGCATGACCTCCACAAAAAGCCCAAAACCAACCTTATCGACAAGGTTGGAGTGGATTTCCATATGGAAACATACCTTCCCATCCCTATCCTCCACAATTTCAAGCCCTATATAAAAAAAATCACATCAATACTATCGAACTCCATATCAACAACAAACATATCATCCATATCCACTAATGCAACAACAACTATATTTACCTCTTAAAAAAAAACCACATCCTCCACAACAACCCTAATTAACTCAACCTCAACAGTTACAACTTCCATCCAATCAAACCCCCCCCCCCTCCCGCGACCTGCAAAACTTCCTTCTCAACTAGTTACAAATCCAAATAATAAAATAGAAAAAACTTGTTTATTATGTTGAATATGAATCATTCCCTACATATATTATATCTCCAGTAAAATTATAAGAATTTTCTGTAACAATAACAGATAATCTTGTAGAATTACAAGAGATTAATTTGTGATCTGGCAGAGTTGTGAACCCAAAATCTATAGTGGTAATTGAAGAACAAACTAAAGAAAATGTAGATAACCAAGAAAAGAAAAAACAATCCCTTTACAAGAAAAATTGAAAACAATGATAAAACAAAATGTCCCTTTGCAGGAGCAACCTCAAAATTTTGGGAAAACTCCATTTCATGAAAGATTGATTTATGAAAAACAAGATATACCAAAAATCATACTTGCATTAAATATTATTGATGAATTGAAAAATATTACTATAAATATTCCCTTACTTAGAGAAATAGAAGATATACCAATTTACAACAAAACAATAAGGGAATTATGTACTAAAATACTTGGAAAGAGAAAACAAGATCCATCAACAATACAAGTTATATGTAAATTGTAAAGTTTGATGACTACCATAGTAATTGTGGAAACATATGTTGACCTAGGTATATCTATTGTAACAATAGCAGTCAATAATTTTTCTATTCGTAATACACTTATTTATTTAGGTGTTGCTATAAACGTAATGACAAAAGAAACCACATGTATCCTATAAATAGAAAATATCATACAACCTCCAACAATGTTAGAATTGGCTAATAGATAAAAAATTAAACCTAAGGGAATTGTAGAAGACATCATTGTTTCTATTGACTCTTGGGCATATTTAGTTGATTTTATGATCCTTAAATCCAAATCCACATAAGGAGGACATCCTCTAATTTTTGGAAGACCATGGTTGGAAATTATTGACGCATATATTAGTTGTCATTCTGGAAATATGACAAGAGAAAATGGTGACGAAATTAAAAATGTCACTTTATACCCCACTGCAAAAACATAATGACAATTAAAGAAAGTTCATTGGTTTGACGAGAATACACCAGATGATGAAATAATTCAGCCTTTGTTAACCATTCAATAAGCATTTAATCTCAAAGAAAACACTCAGATGAAAATCAAATTGATCATTTTATTTCTCATCTCAATTTTCTACATTATTTTAGGGGGTAGACATCTGGAACATCAACTATAGCAGAATATTGTGAACTATTTGAAAAATTTGCAATTTTTGAACAAACTGTTATTCCTATAATTTCTAAACAATCTACAATATTTCAACAGTTCGAAATCCCTGCAATCTCTTAGAATTCTGAATTTTTTGTACATTATGAAATTCCTATAATTCCTATAAGTAAATTATGAGTCAACTTTGTTAAGTACCCTGAGTTTTTCTTTGCATTATCTTTTAGGACAACATTTTCAAGAAATATGTACTGAGGATGCCTTAAAATCAACTTATGTATCATTTTTTACTATACATTCAATATCAAATACTTGCAATAAAGTTATTGAAATATCTCCTAGAAAGACTTTAAATATCGATTCTAAATTTGAAAATTTCTCGGAAGATCAATTGATTATGTTATTGCAGAAACATTTCAAATCTTTTGCTTGGGAATACAAAGTTATCCCAGTAATACATCCTGAAACATGCAAACATCATATTTACATTCAAAAAAATGTTAGACCTGTTAGACAAACACAAAGAAAAATGAACATTACATTGAAGGAAACTTTAAAAAAGGAACTCCAAAAACTATTAGATGTAGATTTTATCTACCCTATATCTAACAACGAATGGGTCTCACCCTTGGTTATTGTCCTTAAAAAGAATTGTAAATGGAGGGTACTCATAGACTACAAGGAACTTAATAAGGCCACTCTAAAAGACTATTTTCTTTTACCTTTCATAGATCAAGTCCTCGATAAATTGGCTGGAAAGACATATTTTTTTGTCCTTGATGGTTTTTGTGGCTATAATCAGATAAGAATAGCGTTGGAAGACCAAGACAAAAAAAATCTTTACTTCGTCATGGGGAACCTATGCTTATAAAGTACTACCTTTTGGACTTTGTAATGGGCTTGCTACATTTCATAGGGAAATCTTGGCTATTTTTGCTGATTTAATTCATGATTGTGTGGAAGTATATATGCATGATTTCACTGTTTACATAAATAATTTTGAGGAATCCCTTGACAACCTAGAAAAAATCTTAAAAAGGTGCCAGAGTCAAATCTTTCTTTAAGCAATGATTTTTTTTTAATGTTTAATGAAGGAGTTGTCCTTGGACATCATGTCTCTTTCTTGGATATTAAGATATATCTACATAAAGTTGAAGTAATTGTTAACTTGCGAATTACATATTCTTAGAGAAGATGTAAGAAGATTTTTGGGACATATGGGTTATTATAGACGTTTTATTAAAAATAATTCAAAAATTTCCTCGCCATTATTTAAACTTCTTGCAAAGGATATTAAGTTTTATTGGAATGAGGATTGCCAAATTTCTTTTGATGTGCTTAAATAAAAACTTTCTACAACTCATGTGTTGAGAGGACCTGATTGTACATTACCTTTCCATATATCTAGAGATGCTTCTAATTTAGCCATGGGATCAGTTTTAGGGAAAAAATAATAACAAAGAACATATGGAACTTACTATATTAGCAAAAACTTGACTCCAAATGAAACTAATTACATTGTTACAGTAAAGGAAAATTTGGCAGTTATTTATACAATTAACAAGTTTTGTCATTACATTATAGGTTATGAAGTCTTTGTCCATATTGACCATTTTTCTATTTGATACCTAATGAAAAAACCAATAAAAAATGGAAAAATGATAAGATGGTTTCTATTATTACAAAAATATATCATAATGCTAGACAGGCTAGGAAGAGAAAATTAGGTAGCAAATTTGCTCTCTCGAATCAATAATTATGATGAGACCATTCCTGTAGTAGATAACTTTCCAGATGAAAACTTATTTTCAATTTTTGTTATAACACCTTAGTTTGCTGACATTTCCAATTATTTGTCTACAAGAAAATTTCCACCACACTTTTCATCAAAAGAAGAGAAGAAAGTGATAAGGCAAAGTGCTAGATACTCCTGGATTCAAGGAGATATTTTCTATACATGAGTAGGTATGGACATTTGTAGATGTGTTATAGAAGATGAGATGTTCGATATCTTGAAAGAATGTGATTATAAGCCATGTGGTGGAATCTTTTTAGATAAAAAGGACAACCTATAAAATTCTCCAACTAGGATACTATTAGCCAAGTCTTTTTAAAGGTTCCAAAAAGTATGTGAAAAACTATGATAGTTGCCAAATAATGGGTGGTCTAGTGTAGTTGATGAAATGCCTCTTGATCCACAAGTTCTTGTAGAAAATTTCATGAAATGGTCCTTAGATTTTGCAGGACCCATTAATGAATCATCAAAGAAGAAGAGATACATATTAGTTTATATAGATTATGTGACAAAGTGGGTAGAGGCAAAAGATTTGGTAAAGGCTAATGAACAACCAATAGCGGTTTTCCATTTTGAAGATATTTTTGTTCATTTTGGGGTACCTAGAGAGATAATTATTGATCACATGGCTCAATTTACGTCAAATCTAGTTTAGTCAATTATGAAGGAACATAAAATTAAACATTGGAAGTCAAATCCTTTATCATCCATAGATCAATGACCAAGTGGAATCTACAAATAAGGTTTTGGAAGGCATCTTAAGAAAGACTATTTGGCTTCATTAAACAGATTGGGCAAAAACGCTTCTAGAGGCCTTATGGGAATATAGAACAACATGGAAGAGTACAACCGGTCATACCCCATACGAGCTGGTGTATGGAAAAGAGGTAATTTTTCCCATTGAATTCAAGTTAAAACCTTTAAAATTGTAGTAGGAATTGGGATTTAACTTGTCTAAAGATCAACACAAAAGCATCCTACAATTAAATGAATTAGCTGAGACACAATTAGATGCTCTACCAAAAACCACTCTTATACAACAACAGAGAGCTAAGTGGCATGACATATTTATAAAGAAGAAAGAATTCAAAGTTGAGATTAGGCCCTATTGTTTGGTTCAATATTTAAAGACTTCAAGAGTGAGTTTACTACTAATTGGTTGGGACCCTATGAAATTCAAATTGTGTTTAATAATTTTTTTAGAAATAAAAATAATTGATGGATCAAACATTTCATGTATAGTCAGTAGCCATAGGCTGAAGATGTATCATCAACTATTTTCTAGAGATGATTTTGTTTCAAATGTTCAGCACGCAGAGATGGACATTGTGGATAAAGGGGATAATTCCCCTCACCCACTTTCATCCTAAATTTACATTTTTGAAATAATGAGCTAACTTTCTTCCTTCTTGTGGTCATTAAACAATGAGAAGGACATCTATCAATTTTAGGTTTATTCCTTTATCCAGTTTTGATAGGTTAATAATGGAAAATGAACCCGCTTAGAGCTTTCTTTAAGTTTTTTAGGTTTTCTAAAAATGAAAATACCAATGAGCATCAACCATCTTGCACTCAAGAAAAATCCACAGGATCAGTAATTGAGTTTTCTTTAAGTTTTTCTGACTCTTTAAATTTGAAAGTACCGACAAGCATTAACTATCCTGGGCTCGATAAAAATCCACAGGATAGTGCTCCAAACATGTAAATACTGGAGTTTGGTAATAATTTGCAGCTACTCAGAAAGCCCCCTTCTTTCAGAAACAATGTGACTACTATTTCTTGTAAATTCAGAATTAAAATAGAATTTTTTGTACATTCCTATAATCACAGGTATTTAAGAACGTATATATTCTTGTAAAATCAAAATCGGAAAATTTTACTGTAAAAACCCTTTAATTACAAGAATCTTTGATCTTAAATATTTTTTAGAGAGGTTATTTTAATAATTGGTTACCCCCGTCAGAGATTTGTATCAACAAAAATTTACATTGGAACTAATGATGAAAATTTTGAGCAGTATTAGTAGGGAAAACATTGCTTCCCAGATTCTGGTAATTGAAAATGATTCTTGGAATTAAAGCTCAGATTCCTCCAAATTAAGAAGTGATTAATTTCTGTAAAATTAGTTTCAATAGAGAGAATATAATTGCAACAAGCAATCCTCTATTCCATCATGGAAGCAACATTTCAGGTATCAACAAAATCATATTCAATACTCCTCAACAAGGTAATGAAGAAGAATTAAGTTATTTACATTTATTTATTAAATTGAGAAGACTTTAGAAGCAAGTGATTTTTTTTGAAATACATCCTATGCTAATTTCTATAATTTAACATTATTACCATAACTCACACACCTTTGTGCAATTATTGCTATCATGACCACTTTTCCTTTGTGAAATCATTATTCTATAATGTCTATTAGGCATTCTAAAATCATAATGGTGTCAAACTATTCCCCATTGTGTTAATTTTTTTTTATCACCAATGGTTATAAAATGTGATATTTGTACCTTTAGTTACAAATACCACTTTCACTCAAAATAAAATCATTCCCGTTATGCATTTTTAGCCATTTCAAAATTTTAAAATTCCATAAACTCAACAATGTTACTTTGTCCAATACCCTACATACCTAAATTAAGTTTAAGCTATCTGACCCAGGGAAAAAGATCAAGAATGATAACCACAAGGGTGGTACACACCAAACCCTATGGCATTGTCATCATGGAACCATTTCTAGCCTGTAGGATATATTTCCATAGAGCTAGATTACTTTCATTTTTTGAAAAATTTCAAGGGCATCATGTTACAGTTACAGAGGAATGTGCTAACATGTTCAATGGAGAAACTGCTAAAGTCAGAGACTTCACATTCACAGATTTAGAGGAAATCCTAGCTAGGGTTACAAGATTAGCATGAAGTGGTGAAAAGTGGTTTAAAGGGCATAGGATAAATAAGGGAGCATGCACTGAGTTTTTGAGGCGAGAAAACAAACATGTTGACTTGACCAAAGCCGGCAACTAAAAGACCCATGGGCCAACACAACACATTTCTTTAAAAAATATGTTACCTGTGAAGGAAGGTACACCATCATTTTCCTTTATCATATACACTTGTTAGAGCATACTAAATATCATACAAAAAGGATAAATTTTCCATATTTCATGTATAAAAGTTTACTGAAGATGTCATTCATGGTTCAAAAATACCAAATGAATAAGGAAACAAGTTTGTATCAGCATAGGTTAATTAAATTACTTGTGTTAGATAGTGTGGTTATATTAAATCAAACATGGGGTGAATTTTTACAAAGGAACCGGTTTGGAATTGAAGAGGTAGGGCCTCCTAAAAACTATAATGAAATGTACCGAGACCATGATGAGAGACGAAATAAAGGAAATATCCAAAGCAACCAGAAAACCTGAGTCCCCAGTTGCGAGAAAACTTAGAACCTCAAGGACATAAGCTAATTGAAGAAGATAGGGAAGGAGAAAAGGATATACAAGAAAATTTGGGAGAACAAGGTTTACAAGAAAAACAAAAGGAACAAGAATCCCCACCATCCCTAGAGGTTATTGGTTCCTCCTCCATCGACAAGAAGGTGAGAATTGGTTCTAGCATAGCACCAACAAGTAATATAAGGATTACTAAGGGACAAATGAAATTATTGAGAAAGGCCTAAGGAGAAGAATATAGCCCTTGTAAATTACAACGATTTCTTGAAAAACCTAAAACTAAAGCCCAATTTCTGTATGATGAAGCGCTCAAAGAAGTACATGTTGAACAACAAAAAGAGCAAGAAACATAGAGTAGAGGAGATTATGCTAAGGAAGTATATGAAAATATGAAGCAATCACTTCAATAGCAACATGACACATATATAGAGCAAAGTCAACCACTCCAATAGGAAAAGGGAGAAAGTGAAGAAATTCATCAAAGGAGATTCAAGAACAAGAAAGCCTTGAAAGTCAACAATTAAACATTTTGTTCTATAAATTAAGGAAAAATAGTAAGAATATTAAGGATTTGAAATAGAATTTACATAAAGAAGAGATGGTTAATGAAACAATAAAGTCAAAAGATGAAATGTTGAAGGACACAACTTATAAGAAAAAAGAGAAATGCAAAGCCCTCAAGAGGAAATACATAGATATATATAAGGAAAATATCCATAGTATTCAAATAAAAAAAAGGCTGATGGTAAGGATCAAGGTATTAAAAGAAAAACTCAAAGATAGAGTTGACAGAGTTGAACCTTCTAGTACTAGTCTCAATATCCTTATTCAAGTAGCTGGAGTTGTACACGACATTAGCAGGGAAACTTTTGGGGGATAATATTCGTAGGTGGGCTAATTTTCCATGCTTTTTCCAAAAATCAAATTCACTAATTTCCATTTTTTCTAAAAAGTATTCGCCCAAATTTTTAGTACAAAATTATTTAACCTTAAAAATCGTGAATATTTTATATATACTAATACAAAGTCACTATAAATATAACTATTTGTACAAAAATATCACCAAACATTTTATAATTTTCATATTAGGTACTAGTAATATTTGACAAGGTTTCTAAACTTTAAGATAAATTTACATTCCTAAAATTTTCCCTGGACAGTAGAGATGTGAAATTTTGACCAGGGGGCAGTAAAATCAAGGTTTTGACTGATTTTGAGATGTTGAAAGAAATACCTCCATTTTTTTGCATAAGGGTCATGCAAAAATATAGGTTTTGGGGGAAATGTTGGGCTTAAAAATTAATATCCATGACCACCCCATTTTTGACATTGTTAGAAATTAATTAACATAGCAATGAAATACACAAAATATTGTGGAAACACAAACAAAAAATGCATAAACAAGAGAGACAAAGGTATATATGGTTCACCCAATTTGGGCTACATCCATGGAGAAACAACAAACCCTTCCTTTTATATTATCCAATAAAATGAAGAGATACAACCTACAACAGATTTGTTGTAATTTCCTCTTCACTCTCACACAGTCTCCTCTCTCTTTCTCGAATAGAATCATAACACACATCCACAATAAAATTCCCTCATATAAACTAAGGGGTTTCCTTCTACAACAAAAAAACACTAAATTAAACATACTTCTATCATCAGATCATATGTCTAATGAACGCCTAGATTGACTACAAAATTACAATATTATTATAAGGAAATTTTCATCTATTTTTAATCATTAAGGGTGCTGCCCGAGACACGTCTCCGAAGAGGGGGGGGGGGGGGGGGGGGGGGGGGGGTGGGTGCGCACTCCAAACATGTAGTCACCCCCCCTGGACCCCCCAAGCCACAGTAGTGGAGGGGGAGGGGGAAGCCCCCCCCGCACCCTCTTGTCAGGGATTGGGATCCAAACATGGCTGAAACAAGACCTTTGAATGAGGAAGATAATCGAGCTCCACATCCAAAAAACATTATATCCTTCATTTGAACCTCCATTTCATATAATTTTACCATTTTTTTAAGAAATTGCATTTAATGGAAGAAGTTAAAGGTAAAATCAATTGTAGAATTGTTTTTTTCTTTTTAATTTTTAAACGTTTATAAAAAGGTTTTTCTTATTACTCATAAAGTTGAAAGGATCAAACTTGTCAATGTATGGATTTACCAAACAAGGAATATTTTGACACTTGGAGGTTGATCCATACCTATTCATTTTTGAAGTCAAAGGAATGGTTAACCAAATCAACGTGTTATGCAAAATATCTTGGGAGCTGCCATAATATTCTCCGAACGAGCTAAGGATCAGTCACCATAATTTAAGAAGCATAATATGCATTAGGTAATTGAGGGCAATTACGTTTCTGTTGCATTAGACTCTTGTTAGTATGAAAATGCTGAATTGACCCTGATTTTGGGCATCTTGGTTAAACAATAATATGTTGTATAAAAGTAGATAGATGATACAAATATGTGTTGGAGAGAAAGAGAATTTTAAGACATACATACTCTTTTGTATCAAACCTATATATTCTAGCAATACAAGATGGATTTATGGGAGTCATTAATATAATTTTGTAGTAGCATTTTGTAGCTATAATAGTAACACAGAAGGCCCCTCCGTACATGCTACTTATATTTTATTTTATGATTTCTTAAGTTTTTATATAGTTGGATTTATTTTTGTCTATAATCCTATTATGTATATAAGAAATGGGTATGCTTTATTTTTCCTGTAATTACTTAGAATTCTTGTAACTACGAGTTAAAATTGCTTGTAGTGATCCTGTAATCACACAAGAATTCCTGTAAGTATGTGCTAGAATTTCTTGTAGCGATCTCGTAATCACATGAGAATTGTTGTAATTGTGTGTCAAAACTTGATGTAGTGATATTCTAATCACACAATAATTATTGCAACAATTACTGGATTTCATGTAGTGACCCTGTAATCATATAGGGCTCTACAAAATTTATGTAAATGAATACTTTGTTTTCTTGAAATAATTTTATTAGGTAGATTTATTTAGTTTTTATCTAAAGTACTAATACTTCAAATGGGCATTATAATTATATTTTTATCATTCTTAAAAATAATAGTTCAGAGAGTGATTTAGTTTGCATAAAAGAATTGTTATTTTCTTTGAATGGACTTTTGCTTACACAACCCAAAACATTGTTTCTATTTAAACTCATTATCAATACAATCTTAGTTTATTTTGACCAATGATTAATTTAGAAAAATTATCTGGTGAGGAAGTGTGATACACCTTGATGAATATGTAAATTTTATGACAACAAAAAATTTGAATTTAAGAACATGAAAATCAGTGTAAGTTGAATCAACTATGGTACCTACCTATACATGCTTTATAAGTAGTCTTTCATAGGAAAGTGATAAGAACCAATTCACACATATTGTGTTCCACCTCAGAGTTTACCTACTCGGATTGAAATAATAAATGTTAATTCATTTATCCCACTTTATGACTTGACATTATACATTTATGGTATTCAATTTGATTATAGAGAGATCAAATTTTTCTTTGATGAAGTGAAAACCAGTGGAAAGTAAATCCAAAGTTGTATTAAAAAAGTCTATAATATCAATGGCATGGGAAAAATATTCAAACTAAGTTCTATGGATAAAAGAGGTGTCAAAATACTAATCTTTGACTATTTTTTATTGAATAAAGACACAATTTATATAGCTTTCAAAAAATGAAATTGTCTCAATAAGAGAAGGACTCTCTAAATTCAACAAAATATGACCAATGAACTATTTAACAAGGAATGGTTTGAGGAAAGGTTTTAGCTGTGCTTATGAAAGATCTGAATTAATCCTAATTACTATAAGATCTCAATTATCTTTTGATACTATGAAACTACAATGCTTTGTGACAGTCACATAATATGAGTTTCCTATATAAAAACATAAATAAATAAATGCAATAACATATAATGCTCAAAATATAAACTACATATTTTATTCCCTAATAGTAATTAAATGGGAATAGTATAATAATAAGTGTTTTTGTATCAACCTCTAGGTATTATCGTACCTTGAGGGCTTTTTATCTATAAATTGTCATGAATATTCTACTAGAATACTTTATTGCAAAAGCTATAACAAAATACTAAAATCTTGACTGCGATGGTTAATTCCATCATATCTTAGATTTTTTTAATTACTAATTTTTTTCTTAAATATACAAAATAGTTGAAAAGCCAAAAGTAAAGAACAAAAAATTACTTGTACACTATCTACAAATAAGCATAAGATTGATGTTAGGAAAAACATTATGGCAAAAAACCTAGCTAGAATGTGACAACACATTGTTCACTTTTCTCTAGTATGGAAATATGAAAATATAGAAAAATAGGTACTCTTTATGAGTTTACTTGAGAAAATGTGGCCTATAACGTAGCTATAGAATCTTATCACCCTTTATTGTATTTTCCAACTTACCAGTCCAAGTTGTTTTGCTAAAATATGGAACAAATGCAATGACATAGAATGGAACCCCTTATCATCATCACAAATTGGCACTTTACATTGTCTAATAACCTTATAGGGGTAGGATTTTGACTTCCTCATCCATATATTGTGATAAAGGTTATGGAACTTGTTGAATTTTGTTGAAATTCCATACATATATAGCCTCACATATCTGAGTATTTGGGGTTGACGTCGCACCCATTAATATTATATTAGTTAACAAGGTAAGTCAACTTCTAAGTGGGCATGAATTTCACATAAAAGCTCATATTGAGGTAATTTTTGCGTGACTATAAAGGTCTTGGCATGTAAATAAATCTCACAAATATGTACAAAAGTTCAAATCCTTGAAACCCCAAAAAACATCATTTGATGCCTCAAAATGGCCCTAGAATGTTTTGGACCTCAATTTTCCAAATTTGACCCTGCCGCTAAAATTTCCCTCCAAGTTGATTCCTCCGAATTTTTCTACCTAAAAAGTATTGAGACATGTGATGAATAATATGATGATCCAATATAGATCAATTTTTTTTTTTCTTCTTATGTTAATTTTCGTGATCAATATTTTGATATATTTGGACTTCAAGAGTTTACCTATTAATGTTTATGGTTTCTTCTCTCTTATATCCATCCAACCTTACTACAAGTAGTATCAAATCTCTTTATTAAAAAAAATTAACACATTTTTTTAATCAATATGTCATTAGAATATTCAATATTGATGTTTGACCACAATGTATACGAATGGATTTTTAATTTATGTGTGGTTAACATGAGTTATCATTTGGATATTCAATGTCAAAGCACATTGCTAAATATTAAACATATTCATCTATGGTTAGTTGAATGATAGTTGAAATTGAAAATCAAAAAATAAAAATATAAAAATATAAAGCATTAATAAATGGTAATGGTAAATATTCTTTTAATTGTAAATTTCAAATACTTTATTGTAAATGTGAAATTCATACTCTCCAAAATACATAATGTACTTAGGGAGGGTAATATTGAACACTAGGAGGCACACAAAAGCTATAATGATAAATAGTTGGTCACACAAAAGCTATAATGATAAATAATTGGTCATGTATATTGTGGAAGGAATAATTGTAAGAAGGTTTAATTGAAGATTCTTTTACTAAAATGTTCACAAGAGGTTAGATAGAATTATAAGACATAAAAGAAATCCAATGAGTTGTTTTGTGAGGTATGTTAAAATTGTAATAGGCATGGATTTTGGAATAATTCTTCCCTTAAAGAGTATTTAATGGTGTTATTTCTTGACATTATCATGTTTATTTTTTTTTATTTATTGTGTGGATCTATTACATTATTCCCAAGTATATTCCTATTTTTCCTTCTCAATATAATATACCATGTTTAAAAGGCTTAAAATTAAGATGAATCTAATGATAATATTTGCTGATAGAAAATAGTCCCATTACATATGATACATATTAGTGTATATAGTAAATTTATTATTACATTATTACTATCTCGTCGTATGAATTGGGTTTATCTAAATTAATTACAAAGAACAAGAGATGTTTTCCCTGTCACCCATTCAATTTTTACAAAGTGACACTTTGAATTCATAACATGGATATCATTTTAATGACTTTAAACCTTATAGCCTAAAATATTTAAGAGTTATTTTAAATATCATCTATGACAGTGATCCACTTTTTTAGAATTTTTGTAAAATAAAAAAGACTATTAACATTTTATAAAATATTTATATATTTACATGAATTACAAACATTATAATATTGAATTGTAAATAAATTATTATATAATTTTACTACTAATAAAATTACTTATTATTATAAACCTTTTAATGAATTATTTTCTTTTGTAATGTTTAGAAAAGAGGTTAATTATTGATGCAAAAAATATTTAAAATTTGTGTCACTATCGGACAAAATTTGGTTCTTTGAAAGAGCCAAAAACATTTTTTTTTTTTTCTAATGAAAAAACTCCATACAAAATATGTTTTATTGTGAGTCCTTAGTTACTTCAAATTCTTCGTATAGTATTTGGTATATGTCATGTTCAAGAAAGCACGTTCAAGAATGCAACACAATTTCTTGTTAACTTTCATATCCTTCAAATTCAATCATAGATTCAACGATAATACCTATAGATTTTCTTGTTACCTCTTAGTTTCTTGAAATTGTTTGATAATACCCCTGATGATTCCAAGTCACATGTAGGAAATCTAATAAATTAATAAACCATACATAAAATAAATAGTAGAAATATATCTAAACCAGTCATGGCGGAAAATGCCTTAGCCTCACTGTATTCCTCTCATGATGCAGTCTAATGTACAAATAATGATAATAGTACAAATAAATACATGAGGAAGTTTGTCTCAAGATAGTACATCTATCTTGGACACTATGGTTGAGCAAATTTCTCAACTAAACACTAATCTAGAAGCCTAACTAGTTGGAGAGAATCTCTCAACCAACTAGGCCTACACCCACAGGGAATATTTTAAGAACCCCCCTAAATTTATAAGTATAATAAATGAGCGAATCTCCATGGTATATAGGAAAAATGGAAGGCGGTTTTATCAATAATATAATATGTATATATAATTTTTTGGCGAATCTCTCACTAGGCATGGCGAATATTTAACTCAATTATAAAATCTTGTAAGATCTTGGTATTACCATGAGTTATCATAAACCTGGAGCTTAAAAATTACTATTAGTAATTTATAAAAATTAATAAAATTAATA
>APFE030305183.1:67173-78046 GCA_000404065.3 Pinus taeda | reverse complement strand
CTCTTTTATAAATATGGTATTTGGCCCATAGGATTCACTTAAATAAAACCTATTTTTGAAAATGGGTGAATGGATTCATTTAAATAAAACCTATTCTTAAAAATGGGTGAATAGAAGACTGTAACTCCTAATTTCAAGGGCTAAATTTACCTTTTTTACCATCTCCCTTAAAATAAGGTGGGCTATTTGAGGTGATTTGTAAAAATGTACTATGATACAAAATATTCGCCCACTAAAAATTTAAAACCTCTTAATTTCGCCAAAAGGCGAACATTCGCCCCTAAAATTTTCTATGCCTACCCATGAGGAACAAACTCAATCTAGAAAGGCAGGATTAAATCATAATATTCATGATTTTAATTAATTTAATTATTTGGACTTAGAATTGTTTTAACATATGAGAGTGAGGCTAACATTCCCCCCCTCAATGCTAAGTCCAAAATAAGAACCTGGTACTATCTCCAAGTCCTCATGTTGGAAGTGTTGATCCTCAAAAAACATTGCCTGAAAAACTACCAAAGCTGGATGTTGAAAAAAATCTAATCCAAAGAGAACATTAGTCAGCTGCAAATCTGAGTCATCTTTGAAATTTTGCTTGAGAACTCCATCACGTGCCAAGCTGCAAAAGGATCCATCTGTCCTTTGCTTTCAATCAGCATCCTTTGTCCACTGACAAAATGATGAGGACGCCCAATGGCGAATTTGCTTGCCCACTGACAAAATATTGAGAACGCCCACTGGTGAATTTGTTGATGTTGAAACTGCCCACAGGTTGATTTGATGTTGATGAACGCCCACTGGCTAATTTGACGATGCCTACTCGCTGATTTGTTGATGATACCCACTGGGTGATTTGAAGATGTTGTCAAGACTTTCATTCTAACAACCACCCTTAATTCCATTATCATTTCCCCCCTTTGTCAGCTAAAAGGAGAGACAATCATCTGCATTTGATTTCTGAACTCCCCCCTTCAAGTTTAGGAGATTTTCACTGTTGTACTCCCGCTTTCAGGTGCACGAGAGTACCATGTTCAATTGACTATTGGCTGCAATAGTTGAGATTGAATTCTGTTGTAAAACTTATACAATTGTTTTACTGTTGATGACCATTCCCGAGGATCAATCCATGCATAATTGATCTTTAATTTGGCAGGTTGGTCTTGTTTGCAACATTTCTTTAATGAATGATTTTGCTTGCCACAATGGTGACAAGGATGGAGATCAAAACAATGATCTTCCATGTGATCCTTTCTTTGACAATGTTTGCATGTGGGTTTGACTACAACTTCAATTTGTCTTCAACTTTCTCAGAACTAGCCAATGTGATTTGTGCAAGAAACCCTGCACTGACAAACTTAATAGGCCTTGAATACTCTGGCATATGCAATTTGGCGTCATCTTTGACATATCCTAAGCTTCATCGATTTTTGTTACTTTGGATCTCTTCCCATGGCTTGATGATTGGTTTGGAAGAAAGTTGAATTGGACCAGGGACCACTTCGACACTTGAAGTTGGTTGGATTAGTGATTTGGAGTTAACATATTTATATTCATATGTATAGTTGAAAGACTTGGAAGCATCACTCTTCTATTGCAACTCATCTCTTTGTAGTTGCAAATCTAGTTGAAGGAACTTCATCATTTCATATGCATGTTGAAGATACACTTGAATGTCAACAAGAGTTGTTTTGCTGATGTTCACCATGTCGTCAACTGATGATAAAATCAAATTGTTAAGAATTTGGGACAGTTGAATGTGTGTCACCATTTTAGCTTGCTCACTTTGAATTCAGGCTCACTTGTACTGGCTCGCTTGATGTTGTGAACTTTGCACTTGCTTGAACTCACACTCTTGATTGATTATTGACACTTTGTGCTTTTTGGAATGTACTCACTAAATGTGTTGATTTTTAAAAAAGGAAGGGTGTCGAACATTGTTGAAAATGCACTCAAGAGACAAATGACAAGTTCAATCTTGATTACTCAGTGGAAGACTTACTTGATTTAATGTATTCAGCTTAACAATTCAAATTAGGGTGTCGTTTACAACCGAGAATGCACCCGTACAATTCAGTTAAGAAATGTTTATTTGCAAGTGATACAAAAAGTGTTGATGATGTTGATGTCGTCTTGGCTTGAAATGTTTGATTTTGTAGCGTCTTTAACTTGATTTCTTTGATTACATGATGTGAAATGTGCTTGCTTGGAAGATCATCTTATCAAGTTGATGATGTGACGCTTTGTGCTTGTGTACTTAAGCTTGATTACATGAGCTTGATTAAGAGTTCTTATACTTAAGCTTGCTTATATGCATGTAGTTGTTTAAGCATAACACAAAGAGAGCGTTTTGATAATATGAACACAAGTCATGCACACACATTCATTACACACGGTGTACCTAATATCCCCTTATTCAATTTCAGGCGGATCTAGGACACAAACACCACAAAAATTATGATTTTATTAATTACTGGAGTACATAATTCTTTAATGTCACAACTTTGTCGTGGAAACTTCTCAATGAAAATGTCACATTTGCAAACTTTGGAAGCAAATTGTCTTCAAAAACTGCTTGACTCAATCGCTCTAAAAGTAAAATATTACTTTGAATTACAACAATTAATTTCTCTCAAACAAATTCACTTATTGCTCCAAATACAAAACACTTATCACTCCAAAATTACAAAATATTTCACCTTATTACTCCACAAAATTACATCTTATCTCTCCCAAAGCATTATTTTATGATATTTTAAAAATGGTTTTACATTCATCCCATTAAAATATGAACATGTAGAATACTAAATAAAGAAAAAACTACCTGCTCTTTGTATCTATTACTCTCGTCATGGGCAACTACCATATTCTTGCTTTGACTTGAGCAAATCTATCTGCCTCAACATCCTTTATGTGGGCTATATCTAGAGGATGAATCTTACGACAAAACTTAGTTGCTAAACATAACGATATATGTGAGTTCCAGGCTAATCAATCTGTGAGGAGCTTCATTGATTACTTATGAGCGAACAAATATACCACCTCCACTGCTGTTGATTTGTCTCTTCTTGTTATATGATATAAACATAACGATATATGTGAGTTCCAGGCTAATCAATTTCTGCGAGGAGCTTCATTGATTACTTATGAGCGAACAAATATACTACCTCCACTGCTGTTGATTTGTCTATTCTTGTTATATGATATCATGCATAGAACATTCCCAAGGATTTAGGTGAATAACGACTTCTACAAGAAATCACGATTGTTAAAAGAAAAAATCAGTACGATTTTGCAGTGAAAGCAATTTATCAAGCATGAAAATCAACGTGGTCGGTTTTAAATGCTCCCCCACAAAAAAAAAGTATTGGGTCAAACTTGGGCCCCAATAAATATTAAACGCCTACATCTTGAGCGTAAGAGTATAAATACCCATCTCCAATAATGTGGGTGTGTCCATACTACATCCTCCAGGTACAAGATTTATTTGTCTTCAAGGGATCCATGGCATTTGGCCGAGCCTTCAAAAAATAAATCACCGAGACTTTGTAAACTTTAAACCAGAGGTCAGACTTAGTACAACAAAGAAATTAAATTCCTTCTATTACAAATGTTAGCTGCAGGATTCCATGCAACAATACTTCAATTACAACAACAATCTCTAGAAATTGAAGACCTATTGACCTAAGTCAGATCCTCCGTCCATCGAGCCTCCTTTGGCACCTTACTGTTCTAAAATTCTTCCCCACGATCATATAGCTCTAATCCTCCATTCGAAACAATCCCCTTGCAGTTTCAAATCGATGCAAAGCATCCAAAGGAAAATATCTCTTTAGCGGCAGATACTACAAACCCTCACGGAGTCGTAGAATCAGAAAAGAAATATCACCGCAACGTACTCATAGACCTGCAAAAGAAAATACTACTTGCAAGGAATAAAGAAAAGGATCGAAACTTCAAACCCCCGAATATGAAATCCTGGAAATATAGTGTTGATGCATTTTTTAATACGTGACAGTCATCCTCGTGCAGGTTCCAGACGGCCATGCAATTGGGATGAGGGGGTGAATACGCAATCTAATATGATTCCATACAGAGATCATCATATATACAGGAATGTACAGAAGCACACAATACTAGATTCACACTAGTGATTGTTCATTTTATTAGGAGGAGAATACGCACAACATTCTCAGACTTCGAACCAACACTCATTTGAACGTAATCTCCCTGAAATGTGACTATGTTGGGCACTCACGTACTGGCTTTCTACGCACAAATGGGCAACATTCTTGAAAGCAATTGCATAAAATAGTTCATCGATCTTGTCCAGCGGTCCCACGTTGGCTTAATTCGCTCGACGTCCTTCAGGAGACTCACACCTGTAACAATTGCATCCTCATCGACTCTGTTGGCTCTGCTTCGACAATATGATTCTATCGGTCCACATTATTGACCCCTTCGACCTGGTTATGGTTTGCTGGTTATGGAAATTCTCATGAAATTAAATCAACCTCTGACTTGCGGACAACCACATCGCATTGCATCAGTCGATTTAGCAATTCGGCTACAATGTGTGATGACAGTGATTTAGACTCCATATCAAGCACATGTATTTTTCCCTAAAATAGCCTATAGAGAGCCCATATGTATCTTTCAAGAGTTTAAAACCAATAAACTAAAGCGTTCTATAACAATCTGAAATCATTTTTTTGATGAAAAAAACAGGAAAACCCTTGTTTTCGTAGTCTCTATACTAAAAGCTGAGCATTTTCTAAACTGACAAGAAATAACGTAAATCCGGGAGGAAATCCATAAGAAAGAAATCGCTAATTTCGCTGGAACTCTGCTATTTGGTGACCAAAAACTTATTGTCAACATCTGGACAAAGGATTTCACTAGATTCACCGGTGCTCTGCGTATCAATGGTAGGCTGCGAAATTGCAGGATGCCATCATACACCATTATTTGGCGAAAGAAAACTCATTATGACGATGCATCATTTATCAACAAAGGTGATCGCTACTTCACATGTTTCAATACTCAGCGCTCCATAGAAAGAGAATACATAGTGTTTAAATGCACAATCGATTCTTCAGCAGAGTACTTGTCCGATACCACATGTAGATTAATAAATAAAATTAATACACATAAAAATACTTGAAACATAGAAATGGCGGAAAAGGACTTAGCCTCACTGTATTCCTCTCATGATGCAATCCAATATACAAATAATGATAATAGTATAAATAAATACATGATGAGGAAGTTTGTCTCAAGATAGTACGTCTATCTTGAACACTATGGTTGAACAAATTTCTCAACCAAACACTAATCTAAGAGCCTAACTAGTTGGAGAGAATCTCGCAACCAACTAGGCCTAAACTGACTCCTACCTATGAGGAACAAACTCAATCTAGAAAGTTAGGATTAAATCCTAACTTTCATGATTTTAATTAATTTAATTATTTGGACTTAAAATTGTTTTAACATATGAGAGTGAGGCTAACAGGGATTAATCCTTGGTTAATTTTCCGAAATATATATTAAATAGTTGGACAAAGGCTGCTCATTGAACCTTTTCGCATTGATATCATGGATTTTTTCTGCATGTCAGGGGTTATGCATTTCCATTATGATCTAATTAGAAGTTATAAAAGTAGTGTTCATCTTGATCCCCCTTGTTCATCAGAAAGCATGTCCATGCGATAAAGACCTTAAAGACCTCAACCTAATGACCACTAAAACTTGTCCAGAAGAGACTGCAATAAAGTTTTTGTGAACACACATCAAAAGTTAACACAAACCTTGATAATAATTAAATAAAGAAGTTAATGTTAATGACAAGCTAAATAAAGAAGGTAACCACAATGACAATCTTGCATGACATTCAAGATTTCTTGATAGTTGCTCCCAGGTGACCTAATTAATCTCTGTGAAACCTTCCCTTTTGTTGTTGTTTAGAGTTTCCTATCCTTTGATTATGCCAAATTCTGGCTAGGAAAGACGAAGGTTAAACATAGGATATTGGATTTGATGATGATAGCCATCACCATTCGTAGAATAAACCATAAATTCAACACCATGAAACCATGAGAATGCATAATATTGAAGCATTTGCAATGTAGCACTAGATCTAATACTGCCCTCATGCCAGGGGGATTTTATGCACTAATGTTGCTACACCTGCTTCCTTCATTCTTTCATTACTGGCAAAGAAATGTCAAGGATATATAGAAAATCCCCATTTGTTATATAATATTATATAATATATATTATATATATATATTATTATAAAATATATATATATATAAACCAATAATAATTATGATTAGTATAGAACATACATGTCTCAAAGAACATGATCATTCATGAAGGGGCACCTATCTAGGTATATAAGCATGCCCTCATTTGTAACAAATCCATCATCTCATACATTCTATATATTTATATATAAATATATTAATTGTCCTATAATTGATATTTACTTATTTCATATCTTCTAAGTATTATGGTATGTATATGAATTTTGTTCATAAGATTTGGTATCAGAGTTGTTCAATCATCTATTTTCGCAACTGCTACACAAAGTCAATCTGATCCAACCTTTGGCCATTGATCTTCGTCAAGTTCATTATTGTTGCAATAAAGGCCTTTAGCCATAGAAATAGTTTTTGGATATCCCATTGTCAAGTCTTTGGTCATTAAAAAAAGGAAAAAAAGAAATGAAATAAATATTATATATAGAGGAAATAAAAAAGAAAAAAAAGAGAAGGTATATATTATATGAAAGAAAGGAAAAGTTCAAAAATATTTGAAAAGTAAATTTTATATATATATATATTATATATATAGAACATTGTAGCCACTCGATGGCTACACAAACTCATACAACTTGTCTCCTAGATAGCTAGCCATGACGTCATTACCATTCCTTATGAAACTGCTTTACGCCAGAGCCACACTACCATTGTAGTCACCGGAGCCCTTTACTGCCTCCTCCACTACCACTTACTTGTCACTCGACCAGCTTGCTCATTGTCGCCACTGTACACAATAGTTTCCGTTGAAAACCCTCCTCAACCAAACACATCCATGTCATTGCATCTTATTTACCACTAACAAAATGACACACCTCCACTGCCTCTTTCGAGCTTTTGGTCCAACTGTCGAACACATTCTTGTCGACTTTCGGCTTCTGCCAATGCGCTTTTGTGGTTGTATAAGTGGTTTAATGTTATACAACTGCCACCAAAGTCTCCTCCATTCGCCATCATCTTCATCACAAATCCACTAATTAAATCATGGGATGTAAGGCACCGATTGAAGAATATCCTTACAAGAAAATTATTGAACCATCCATGAACTTTGAAGAGGCATAGGGGTTTGAGTTAAAAATCATAACATTTCTTAATATTGATTTACCCATATTGATACCCTTATACAGAAAGAAATCAAGGAAGAAGGAAGCAACTCTCAAAACAAGCAAGGAGAAAACCCGCCCCAACAAATCAACAGTTATGAGGATTTGATAAACCAAACTTCTTCTCCGACTATTTTCAAAAGAACGAACACAATAGATCGCGAAGCTAAGACACCAATGTCCCAAGAACCAGAAGAGATGAAGGAGATGCAAGACAAAGGAAGTTGGAAGACCGTAGAGAAAAGAAAGAAAGCTACAACACCAATCTCGCTAAGAAAGACGAGGAGCCAGACAAGTAAAAATTAAGAAAATTGTAGGTCCGATAGACCAATTTGGTCTGAGTGGACGTTAACCATCATCATCATCATCATCATCACAAAGGAATTAGAAGTAAATAAAAATAAAAATAAATTAAAAGTATGGGTAGTGCCTTTCTTTTCTATTTATAATAACCAACGAGACTAGATACATTGTTATGGTGGCCACACCCTGCCCCGAAGGGAAACCGAGTCTGTTGGCCACCTTAGTTTGCTATAAGCATTCCAAAAACAAAATTTAATGAGTCTTTCCATTCCGGCTATGCACTATACAGCTGAAACTACCTAATAAGCTATTAACATGCATAAAACTGTAAAAATCAAAAGATTCACCGAAACACAAAAGAGACTCAAGAGGATCATTCCTTTCTGATGCCGGTATTCTGGTCCATGTCCATGGTAGTATGCATTGGTTCATCCTGACTAGGGGCTATACGATCCTTTCGAGACAATAGTTGATACATCTCCTCCAGTTTGGTGTTCTGCCTGATCATGATAACCTGGAAATTTTTCATTTCTTTCTACAGATTTGGCATCCCATTTGCAATTTCCACCATTTCTTTCGCCACCTGCTTCAGAGCCTTTGCCAGGAGGCGTTTTAGTACCTAGTAGATATGTAGAGACTGCCAATACAGAGTCAGCCGTCCCTGCGTATTCCCCGGATCTCTAATCAGTTCAGCCCATTCTTCCGTCTCGGAGTCAGACTATTCTTCCATCGCATTGGTTTCCATGTCTTGAATAAGTCGACGAATGTCTTCACTCGTGCCCTGCCTATAAGCTCTAGCCGCTTCCTGGACCGCTGTCAAGGTAGACCTTCTCCCTCTTCACTGGTTACTTGGAGCTTGTGTTGGTCGACCCTCTTGATTCCCCTGCCTCAGTCATCCTCAGCTTCCACATCCTCTGCCACGACCCGGGTGCGCCATCCTACTTTCTACCTTATCCTGTTGACAATTATCATTCACAGGAGTCAATTTTTTAAGTTTCTCATCATTGTCTTCAACCACAATTTTCTCAGTGGTTATTCCTCTACTCCTACTACAGTCACCGTCATTTTTTGGGGGTGACTCTACTCGTCATTTTCAAGATACAAGAGGTGAAGAAGACCTTCTGTCATGCGAATCAATTGTTGAGCTAGGGGCAGAATTTTTGTATCCCCTCTTTCAGACTTCCCCTTTATTTTTGCAGTGAATTGATTGACACAACCTCCCAAGTTTCTTCTCGGACTATGCTTTTGGCTACAATTCCCCCTTTCACCAAGAATCCCCCCTCAATTCTGGCCCAATTGCTCCTCACAAAGTATTGCTGAGTGGAGGGAAAACTCACACCAACCCTTTCCTTACTTAGAGACTTCACATGAATTAAATTTGTCCATTATAGCTATTATGATAGAGAAAAGGGGTGAAGGGGTCTCAGAATTAACATAACCGAAATCGCTAACCTCCTGGATGGATTCTCCTGGCTTCGCTGCGCTCTACTCCTCTTTCGTCCCGCTTAGATTACCATTTCTCCTGTACTTGGCCACCTTCATATAATACATATCCACCATCCTTCTCACTCTTCCACTACTACCGCCATTACTACTAATCTCCTGCATTCCACCTCCCCACTCCGATTTTTTGAGAATTGAGCTGACCTGCTACTCATTGTTTTGGCTGGAAGGGCAGCGTCGTACCTGTGGTTTTGTCCCTCTGTCCTGTCTTGATCATGATCTCTCCTGCCACCCTCACCTACCTTATTCCTCATCCCGATCGGGAGGGAATATATCTTATTATTATATAGCTAAAATGAGTTATAATTAAAGAGGATTGAAGGACCAATACAAAGTTAAATGGGTTTCTTTTAAAACCCTAAGCTTATCCCAAAAAATTAAAATGGATACGAGTGATGGAAGATTTCCTAAAATTTTTAGTAAATGTGTTAGTGCACTATTTAAAATCAAAGGATCACTTGTAGGAAGGGACATTATAATGTTTGTCGATCGTACTCAAGATAATAATTATGTTAGCACTGAATGTGTTAACCAATTAGTGATTCATGAATCAAATATAATTGAAATGATGGATTCGATGGACAAAAAATAATATGGCATAAGAAATTTACAACAAAGTATTGGAAATTATACTTTTATCTCACAATGTCGTTAAAACCTTATATTGTGACAATAGTGATATAATTATGGCTCACCCAAAATGGAATCACTAGGGTCCTTCATCCTAAATACGAAGAAGACATTTTTAACAATTTCCTATAGGAAGAAAACAATGACAGTAAAGGAAATCACATTGAAATCATATTCAGTTAAGCTAGAAGACATATAAGATATCTCAAAAGTAAATTTTCAAGAATATAAGAAAACAATACAAAATATGCAAATAGAAGTTGAAAAAATCACCATTGATAAAAATGAAGGATTTTCTTGTCTTAAGGACCATAGTGAAAAATTATTGACACTAATTAAGACACTTAAGAAGGATAAGAACTCATTAGAAAAAAAGGTACACCAAATTATCAAGAAGGACGCGTTGAAATCTTCAAACGTTGAAATTAAAGTTGAAGAAGAAGGAACAAATATTGATATATTGAATATCACATCTCAAGAAAATGAAAAGCTATTTGAAGTAAAAACATATTTTGATGTTCCAGTTCAGTCAATGAAAAATACAATAAAAAAAATTGTAACTAACTCAACAACATCAGCATTGGAAGTAAATCAGGAAATTTCCACATGCATGATAAGGGGACATAAAACCATAAGAACTCCTTATCAACATCCAAATCACAAGAGCATACATCTCAATAAGTTTGCATATTTGTATCACTCAGAATAGAAACAACAAGCTTATGTTTTGAAGACTACTAATGCCAGTGCCATTTCGTCTTGTAAAAAAAATCCACATGAAGTATCTAGTAACCACAATATTCCACAAAATATTAATTCAGGATGGTTATTTTCCTTCTTAGTTTGAAAATTTAGTTTATCACTTAGAGGATCCTATCATCATGTATCATTGTATATTCCAAATCAAAGAAGTCTGAAAATGTGAATATATTACAAAACAAAGAACATATGACATGCCTTGCCAACGATAAGCTTTGAGTACAAATATTTCTGAAGAAGAAGGTAAGGATATAGATA